>LUCH01007414.1:0-19231 GCA_013368495.1 Paragonimus heterotremus | reverse complement strand
TCAAACGAATTACGATAGCTAGGACAAACCAGCGTACGGTTTAGAAGGGTTTACAACATTTGCGCATCCCCATGACCCATTGGGACAAACTGGACGATGTGATGATCACTTCGACAAAGCTAGTCATTTTATGCTGGCCAAATGATGAAGGTCTGATGAACCGCTCTGTCCTGGTCTTCCTGGTTTGTAGTTGGAAGACGGTTGACACCTTTTTTCAAAAACATACTAGTTCGTGTACGCTGCCCTCCAATCCCACCCCTCACCCGCTGCATTGCGGTACGTTCTTCTGAGTTGAAAAACAGTTCCTAAAAACCCTATCCGTTCCCCTGTCTGCCTTGGACCTCCCGACAGTTTATCCGTCTACATCCAACCAGGACTATTCAATGCATTACTAATCCCATACTGTACCTGCCGCCCCTCAGTGCAGACCGGGCCGCCCTCTCTGCTACACACAGCAGTGTGGATAGGTGAAAGCATTCTGCCATTGGCTCTTCCTCACTGTGATGACCAATTTAACCTTCAGATCCCTATCGGTCCCTCGTTTCTGGTAATTAGTCCGTAGATCATCATCATAAACAACAATACATCAGTGATTCTTACTTATGCTTAGCTGCCACACAACCAGGAAGAAGAAAAACCAAACCCTGTATAGGAGGAGGAAAAACAAAAGGAAAGGGGAAGGGACCTAATCACTAAAAATAGCTGTCTATATTCAAACATACAACATCAAGGTGCCTACACTTTGCAAACGAACAATCGAGCTGTAGTTAAGAGTAGATCTTACAACAAATGTAGCTGATTTTAATATGTTTTGTTTTGCTGCTTGATCTGGTCGTGACGTAGCACCCGACAGATTTGCTGTGTTTGATCATCGATGTCTTTGCTAGTTAGCCCACAGCAGGTGAGGTGATCGTGTGAGAAATACAGTTGTTCACTAGCATGTGTGCCGGAATTCTCGAAATGACTGATCAAATGGTCAGCTAATCAGGCTGTACAGCCTGCAGTGGTTGGATCACATACCCTCTGTGCCAGCGCTTACCACATCAAGCTTTGCTTACTGAGACTGCTAACATTAGGGTAAAACCACGTTGTGGTCAATGAATACCGTAACCATGAACTATGCACACCCTAACTGTTCCATTGAGTAGGTGTCGACTGCCTGGCTGGGATCCTTACGAACACACAAACCACTGACAGGGAACGCTGTCCGAGTTGAATATGTGCTGCAATACCTACATTCATCCAATTCATATTTCTTCCACTCGGCTTTTTTTCACCCATTCCCATCTTTGAAAT
Source organism: Paragonimus heterotremus (assembly GCA_013368495.1). Lineage (NCBI taxonomy): Eukaryota > Metazoa > Platyhelminthes > Trematoda > Plagiorchiida > Troglotrematidae > Paragonimus > Paragonimus heterotremus. The sequence goes on along the minus strand of LUCH01007414.1, from coordinate 17,935 downwards.
TTTCTCGGTTGTTCTACATCGCTGTTGTGGTGAGCCGCAACTCGAGCCACAGTCCCTTCTGGTCACGTTTATGACTGTTGTGAATAAATAGATGATCATATTAACACTGCCCCGTTAAATTCTATCTCTTACCAGTGGACTTTCAATCTCCGTTCTCTTGTGCGGGCCTAAAGTGCTAAACAATATGAGTGCTTTCGAAATTCGCATTCCGAAACTGATAGGTCAACAGACTGTTCCCGTATGGACCTTAGATTCTTTGAATGTCAATATCCGTCGCGTTTTAAAAACTAGAGTCCAAGATAATCAGTGTACGAAACTGATGATACCTGCACTGTCTACTCGATATTGATTGTACAATTCGATCGAGTATGCACCCACCGCTAGTGGTCAGGCTGAAGTAGGTGTGATCTTCAGCACAATGATCGCAGCTACGTTGTACATTGCATTCTTGTTAGCAATATACTCTGTACCATCCGCTTGGTAGGTTCTGTTAATATCAGTCGTAGATGCCAACTCCTTAAAAGTCTTTGCCATGTCTTTGCTCCAACTGACTTCAGTTACATTGCTGTCAATAACGTCTTTTACGCGGATCTGTCCGCTCTCCTTCTCTACATGTTTTGATATGGTCATTTTAGCCGAAGGTTTGAACGCTTCGGTCGGCCGCTTTGTGAGATCGAGTCTCGTTTAGGTGGCAAGTTTTGACTGGCATGACGTCGGTTTAGTAATCGTGGTTGCTGTTGCAACCGTGCTTTGCACATTTACTGTCTTTAGCCAGCACTAGCTTTGTATATTATGTGCATCACTGTTATACTTGATACTCGCTTTTTGCGAATCAACTCTGGTCCCGGATAGATCATGCAGCTGTTATTTATAGGTGGCTTGGCTTCAGTCAGGATGACAGTCTTTATTTGAATTTAGAGCGCACGTTGACACGCTTTCATTCCATTCCCACTTTTACCAGTAAACGACCCCACCAACCACATCCGCTGGTTGTCAATAAACTTATCTTAACTCACAAGGTAGCTGAACAAAACAGTCTCCAGTTCACTAGTGGTCGATGACCAGTGGTGGCTTGGTTCATACTCCCCTAGAATGTTGTTCATCTATCCAGATTGCCTAGTGCATCTTGTATCAAAGTAGTGGTTCGAGGAGTCACAATCGGAGACAGATCTGCCCCACCAAAATGCTTATGACCGACATAGCTGTTGCGACACCTGTTCCCTGTGGCGGACGACTGGTGTTCAAATCGACTTATACTTCATTCGAGAAGGGTCCAGTCATTCGAAGTGTCCAGCACACTTAATGTACCCATTGGAACCGGTGATCACCATGGTGATTCGTACGCCTTCCTCGGAATTTGTCCATGGTTAGTGGAGACTGGAGGTGTCCGTGCATCAAACGAACTGGATGCTGTCGAGAACTCTTGTGCCCCATTTTGTGACAAGTTAACATACGCCATTTCCCATTACCGTCACAGAGCTTATATGGCTTTACGGCATACTTGGTTGCCAACCGTGAATTCATCGCTTTTTTATTGTCCTCGAATGTTTATTCGTTAAGAGAGTCCTGTTTACTTCACAGTTATTACTCACAGAGAAGGCTGTTCTTCGATCCGCAGCCTGAGGACGCACTCGGTTGTTTTGAACTGGCCCGTCTGTTTACCACTCTTAATCCGGAGGATCCCAGCGGTTACTGGACCCAAATTTCACATGGTATCAATGAAGCAGTAAGGTGGTTTGCGAATTAAATACACTGGCTCTCAAAGAAGTCCTTAAAGTTAGATGCTATCTTCGTACAAAGCTGGGACTTAACCTTATCGCCAATCCTGAGGCTCAGCTAGGGCGAGAAGTTAATGGACTGGAAACCTTTTGCTCTGTGCAACAAAAGCAGACCATTCAAGCCTATCCGTACTACGAGCCCAGAGCGTCCATCTGTCAGTGGAGGTTTCAGCAAGGCAGACGGTACACCCATTTACAGTAAGTCCAGATGGTTAGGCTGCTGGGCAGAACACCGCGAAGGCTAGTTTAATTGGGTTGCTGTTTCTAGTGTGTCGCCGCCACAAACTTGCAGCGTAGTGCCGTGGTTGATAAATTTGGAGCCAGCCATCAGAACTGGGATTTACTGTTGTATTTCGTTTCACAAGCGCATCGTTGTGGCGAAAATGCGTTCAGTAAAGCATAATCTTCATTGTTTAACCTGCTGGTTGCCATGCCACACGCAAAATCGCGTTTATGAACCGAAATTCCGGCCCACAACACACCTGGTTTCCACTCACACACCGTATGCACCTCTGTTGGGTTTGTGTGTGTGGCCGGTGACTGCTGTCGGGGAGTTTTCGCGTGCCATTTCTCCTCAGCTGGTTTGCTCTCGTTAGGCGATGGCTTATCCTGTCGACTGTGTTATCTGCATTCTATCCGCCGCGAGTTTTGGCTGTATTTCACGACTGTGTGGAGGTACTCCACTGAGTTTTGTGTCTCCGATCTGATCATCCATCCCATTTTGCCTGCCATATCTCGTCCATTGGTTCAATCTCGTCGAACGATGGCTCGTCTGGTCGCTCCTGTTGTCCGATCGCTGTGGGCTTTTGGACGGACCTCACCGCCTTCTTGAGGTATTCCACCGACAGTTGGAATACCCGCACCTCCTATTTGGTAATTGTGGTTGCTGATTTACATGATCTCGTGTTGACACGTTTCAAAGGGAAGGGGCGGTTTGTATAAATCTCAACTCAGTTATTCCAACTTTCGTGAACGACAGAGTACATCTATCTGTGGTGAGGTCATTCGGTGATAATTTTCAATTTCAAGAAAAGTATCAGAGGCTTTTGTAAAAACTATATAAGGCTTAGCTTGACCCTAGTAACTACTAGTGTTCTGACCCGTTATACTGTGTCAGCTCGAGGAGCAGACGTTAGAAAACAACCGGACTTTCATCCTGAGTGAGATATGTAGATCAATTCTGTCAAGGTGGTTATTCCTAAATGAGCTGCATTTAATGCGGTGGCGCCACTGATAGCCGACATTGATATGATCAGTTTGCGTCTACGGTTGAGTTATACAGGGTTTTCACGTAACAAATTGCCGTCCTTTGTACCGAAGTGCGCCACTCTATGTGTACTCCATGTGGGATGCACATACTTGTAACAACCGATCGTCAGTGTAGTGCACCTAGCCACTGAACATGCCTCCATCCGCTTCTCGTTTGGAGTTAGACAACCGAGCTCTATGGATTCCTATCACCAACAAGCACAACAATGTTCAAGTGCTTAGTCCGTCTCATGAGGACGTAGAAGGCGTTCTTGACAACGTCTGAACTATTGTCTTTTAGGACGTATGCAGATATGACAGATGAACAACGTCTTTCTGGTTTGTGTCGACAGACTGACTGAAGTGTCACTGTGATTTAGGCAAGCAGATTTTGCTCTGTCGCAGAGAAATCCCCACGGCAGCCTAACCACGAGATTCGGCTTCATTGTCACTAAGATTCCTAAGGAAGAACCGCCGGCCCATAGCATGTGAGGGCAAATTCAAGTAAAGGGCAGTGTTAGGATCGTAACGGCGCGCTTCGACGACACAATACACTTGTAGTTATGAACTCGATATGGTGCTCGCCAGAACAGCTTACTGATCTACTTGTCCAAAAGTGAGCACGTTAAATGCGCAAATGATTACCGATTGTTCTTGCTTAAAGAAAGGGTAGTTAATACCAGAGTAGAAAGACGGTAAAAACGAGTGGGGTTGTCTGCCTGAACAACGATAACATCTGATACTTCCGGGTTGTTTATGCCGCGGAAGGGGGTTGGCATAAGGACCGCCGCTCTGGGTCTTTGATTCGCTGGACAGCCTGAGTTAGGATTTCCTTTGAGGACCCTATTCGAACCTAGTGACTCAACAGTTTGCCTCATTTGGTTGTGAGAGGTTTGCCTAACCTTGGGACGCAATAAGTGTAACTCAGATCACCGCCGCGCGCAGCGGATGTATTCGACGTTACATCAGGCTGTTGAATAAATCCAACAGTTTTCCAACCGTATTGGATAAACACGCGGCCAACCGTTTGAGGGTATCCTTTCTATCCCCATCCATTCTTACTCGGAAGACAGCAGCGTCGCAACTATAAAAATACTTCCGTTGTGTGCTCGTAAGATCATGTCTCACTTCCTAAGTACTCCCACGCGGTCAGTAGTACGACATACAACCCTATGAACCTAACAGCTTTTCGTCTGACAGCTCCTTTTTGGCCTGTCTGAAATAGTTGTTTCTGGAAGGACCGATATCCCAGTCAGCATAGCCTTCTAGATCGTTACAGTACACAAGCCTGATCACCACGTCAAGATAGCAGGATTGGTAATCTTATTGATAAAAGTTTTGGTTATCAAAGACGTTAGCATGCACAGACTGTAAGATGTAACCTTCAGTAGCAATCACCACTTCACAGTAACTCTCTCTCACATTGCTGTAGTTGTGAGTTTATGAAATTTGTGGTCGCCTTCTCTTCAAAAGCAAAGCGTCCTCAAGGTATGTTTTTAATATAGTAAGTTTGCTTATTTTATATAGAGCACATTGTTTGACATATGACCACTGATAATTTGTGTCTATTGTGTGACCAAATGAACAGACAGCGTCTCCATCAACTACTTCTCCCACAGTTTAACTCACATCCAAATTATTCTCGCTACATGCTTGACCATCTCATCCGTCACATGTTATGCGATTTTTAAGTTCTCATCACCAGTGACCTAATCGCCAGCGGAACTAGAGTCGGGGATGTTCATCGATTTCATTGCACGTTCAAACATCTTCATATCTTCGCAATATAGACAGTAGATGTTTTTTGGAATGCATTTCAACTCACTAGTGGTCATCTAACCCAATACTGTTGACTGGATTTACTAAGTGGATTTGGATAAGACTCACTTCGCACATCACTACCTGAGTGGCGCGTCATGAGGTGGACTAACGCATAAACAACACATGTTTGCACGTCATGTTGACCAAGTCACCATGGACTGGACAAAAATTGCTTCCGTGAGCACCCTACTAATCATGTCAGGTGGCGAATTAGTGGATATGTTTGCATGGTACAATGAGTTGGTATTCCAGAAAGTGGAAAGTCAGGAAACTTTATGCAATAATTCTGTATTTCATTCCTAAGGACTGTACGAAATTGGCGGATTAACCGATATTCATTATACCTCTAAGATACATCTCCATCGACTTATTCGGGACTCATTGTTGACGTCTAGAACGTAGTGCGTTTCATCTGTATGTCTTTAATTTCTTAGCATTGCGGAACTGCTTATTTTGTCACATTTTCTCATTTCTGTGTTTCCACTTTTTTCAAAATGTTTTACACCTAGTGCTTCTGTTTTTCAGATGCAAACTGTTCTACAAGGTAGATTCAGAATGGCGGGAACGGGGTGTGGGAAATCTTTTTATCAAACCAATTTCGAACGAAAAGTTCCAGTTGCTTGTTCGCGCCGATACAAATTTGGGTAAGCGTTTGTTCCACATTGCGTCTCTGATGGATAACGACATGTGTTGGCAACTGTGTGCGTATCGACTTACATATTTAGGTTGCATGTTCAGTGTTTCAGTCACAGCCTATTGACGTATGTGCTAATTTTGTCATTTTTGACATTGTTTGCCAACAATTTATAGTTATAAAAGTAAGAAACTTAAAATTGACTTAAAAATAGAACTACAGCTAGTTTATATATTTACTTCACCAACTGTCAGTCTGATCATCCATCAGTATTCAATGTTGAACTAAGCAATATTTTGGATGACTCTGTAATCTACCGTGAATATAGGCGTTTTATCGAGAACTGTGCAGTTAACTAGTGTTGTAGCGCTATTCAATAAACACACATGTGACCGGCGGAATCGTGCTGGTAGGCGTCAATCCATGTGAGAGGATTGATTGATGAACGCGATAAACATCTGCAGTTTTACAGACAGGCATATGCAGACAGACCATTCAAGACCGCTGCTAGCTATTAAAGCTCAAAACTTCGAGTTTTCGAGCGATACTGCGCTAGCTTGTATTGCTTCACAGACAATCTAAGACGTCTATGGTTTTGAGCCTTCACTTCATCAGCTAGGTATACACTTTGTATCTGCAATTTCAGTTTCTTGGCATTTGGTGGACTCTGACCTCTGTCTGTTTTCCTCTTTGATACTGAACTGTTGGGAATGGTCGACAAGCTCCTGTATCATGTAGCCGAATCAGTATAGGTGAGATCTCATATGAAATCACGAGTCTTATAACCAGCGTCCGGATGACATTTGGTTCCTGTCGCACTGGTGTGGCCTCATTTTTCGAATGGCGTAGTGTATACGGTGCAACTGTACTTGGTATGTTTCAAATAGTTGAAAGCTGAAACTTTGTTTTTCATGAAGGCAGCTGTATTTGCCGTCCTTTCTTACGGTTGTATGAGCCCAATTAAACGACACAAAGATGCTCAGAGTGTCCCATTTCAATTAGCAATGTCTCTGATGCGTTAACAATATGTGGTAATAGCCGCGTATTGGTAATGATGAGGTTCGCCAGCAAAATGGGGTCTACCGATCTGTGTATAGTTTTGTTGTTTCACTGGTTTCGTTGACCCGGATTTCTTACGTATACCAAACCACCGCTTACTGCCTCAGGCTTTCTTAGTGTGTTCCGCGTCTGGCTTTTGACGTCGTTGACTAACTAAGTGTGGACTGTGTGAACTTGCAGCAAGTGTGTAGTGGTCAACGTCTTATCTGGGTTCAGAGGCGTACAAGCTTTGATGTCTAGGTTTTCTTCTGTATGACATTCTTGGCTATTTAGTTGACGATGAATGTTAGCGTCTTCAATGAAGTCTGTTTTGCCATCTCTCCTCAAGGTTATTTTTGCTTTTATACTCTCCTGTTTCTTTTTATAACGGGGTTGATGACTGGTTTAATGTTCCTTTAATCTTCCTAAGTGTTCATGTATACTGTATATAAATTCATTATTTTCGCCACAGTTCGACTCGTGAACTTCAGACTCAGTAGTTATCAAAAGAAACGATTAGTCTCACTTTTGCCGCATACTAAATGCATCAGATTTCTGGATCACTCTTCAAACTTTTCAAAAGGTTTATCCGCATTCATTTACAAGCAGCTGCTGCCTGTAGGCATGCCGCCAGTGTGTGTCAGCAATTTCAAGGAGAAGTCAGCTTGTTTTCCGGACTTTCTGCATACTTTATTTCTTGTTGTACACATGCAGTCCTGAGTTTTATGGTAAGTGGCCGTTAATGTTGATAAGTTAGTAACAGTTCAATTCCTAACCAGCTTGCGCACATCCTGACCTCTTCTGCTGCCTCGATATGTTGATCAGATTTACCTACTGCTTTTAGTTAAAGAGTTATTGCTGACTGTGGCTTCAACACTTTCCTGTACAATTGTAGTGGAAAAGCATTCGCACTCATGAGATCGTACTTCGCACTATTAGGTGCACGGGAGTGCTTAAGGGGTGTAGAACGATACTGTGGGTTTGCAGTGGTCTTGTTGTCTTCCGTATGAGGAGGAAGGAGTTAAGGAACGTACCCTCAAACAAAAACACTCTCATCATCTAAAGATTGACTGTGACCACTGGCATACTATTCAACACAGACGAAAAATTTGCAACATAAGATTGATATAGCTGTCTACTGTGCATCGGTAATTGGAGTCCAACATTACTGCTTTATTTACTACTCCCCGCACTGAGTTGCCGTATGGGTCAGACTTCGAATTATTGACTCCAGATAAGGGTCCCTGGGGAAGCCTTATTTTCTGTTGCTTTTCGAGTCAGCTCTTCGGGTCACAGGCTTTGGGTAATGTTCTTCAAGCCAACACCCCCTTCATATCACAAACGATCAGACAATTTCCAAAGTTACGATTGCTCCAGTAGATCAGTCCACTCTCTCTTCCTCCTCTGCTTCTAGTTTTCATCTTTTCCTAGCCAAGACAATTGATAAACATTGACCCTTTTGATGAGTATATGCTCTGCCAAACAGGTCAGCAAGCCGCTCTAATAAGCACTCTTGAGTCCGAAACTGTACGCGTCTGTCTTCAAAACGCACGTTTACGATCCTATCCTTCATTTAAATTTACTCCCTGGGCAATGCTATGGATCAGTGTTCTTTCTCAGACTCTTTGATGACAATGAAGTCGAATTCCATGATCAGGCCGAAACGAGGATCGTTACGAACTCAAAGAAAGGGCAAAGTTCACTTGACTGTCGCTTTTGTTCTATCGGACCTAGCAATTTGATCAAAGTCTGCCAACACAAACCAGAAGGACGTTGTATATTTATCATACCCGCATGTGTCCCTATAGACAGCAGTTCAGACGCCGTCAAGAACACCTTCTACGTTCATCTTTGGAAGCTTTCTAAACGCCCGGACATCGTGGTGATGTGAACGTACAATTTGGTTGTCTTACACCAGATAAGAATGGACTGAGAGGTATGTTCGGTGCACTATTGATAAGCTCTAATAAGAGAGAACTTCAAGTCTAGTGCTTCTTTAAAAATGTGTCAACCGGAACAGCTTATCCAAATGTGAAGATCGCAATAGAATGTAGATGATATTTAGTTTCAAGTAGTCTAGATATCAGAATTTTAATCAATAATTGAAAATATGTTATATACTACACGAGAACAATAACAACAGAAACGATTTTCAGTGATTACTGTTCATCATAAGCATATAGTTCTTGACTCAGACGGTGCCGTTGTCTATGCCCAGTTCGTTTTATCGCCTACTCAGAGATTATCTGCTCATAAACTCAAAGTACTCACAGTTGGAAGTTGAACGACGAGGGTGCACAAAATGCTTGTCAGACAACGCTGACAGGTTAACTTCCTGGGGCACAACAACGGAGTGTTTCAAACGAGCGCCGGGCAAAAATCTGAACACCTATGCTAATCTTCTGCTCCGGAAGAGCACTAGGTACTGTTGAGTCAATAGAGCTCATAAACGAATGTCGATTGATCCCCTGATTGCGAGTGGGACAAAGACAACCGTAAACTGAAATGCAAACTTACGAAGAGTCTGTGCAGAGACTGTGAAGCTTACTTAGCCGAGCGAGCTAAAGAGATAGACAGGACATTTTTATTGAGAAATGGTCGAGGTCCCGAAGTTCATGATTACATTGGTCATTGACATTGGGTTAATGCGACTTCTTAGGACAAGGATGGTTCATTAATTTACAGCCTATCGTGCTGACTTGACAGGTGGACTGTACACTTTCAAGAACAATTCCCGTTTGTCTGAGCCAGCTGATTCATCTTTGGTCAATAGAAACATGTTGCTTAATTACAACACCTCCCCGACGACCCTCCTTCCGGCTTTGGCGCCCAAATATTCGAAACGTAATGAAGTTATTGGTTCGTATCTTGTTTCCCTCACCTTGTTTAATGGTCATGCTGAAAGATTGTCTGACCTGACCATACTGTTTCATTCCTTTTGAGAGACTCAAGAAGTACCTCATGATCAATGCTTAACAGTAGTCCTGCCCATCTTAAAAAGAGGTGAGGGAACATCATGTGGCAACCACAGAGGTGTTAGTCCTCCTTCTCGCATCCAAGATGCTAATAGGTGTCGTAGTGCGGGAGGTTTTGAAACACGGGAAAGACAAAGTACGAGAACAGTAAGCAGGTTTCCGACCTGGCTGCAAATGTGTTGATCAGGCCTTTGCCTTACGACAGTCATTGAAGGATCAGTGCTTCTTTCTTCAATAACCGGCCGTGGCACTTTTGAACCTAAAGGCTGATTGTGACTCACTCGACGTGCTGCTTGAGGCTGTCTCCGTCTCAGGATCGTCTCAGTGAAGTATGTTGAATTCATTGTGCCCACCCTGAACATAACGTGCACATTTATGGGCAGATGTCACTCGTTGTCTATTTCAAGCAGCTTTCAACAAGAATGTTCGGTCTTCCTCCTTCTCATGTGATGAATGATAAATTGGAAGAAACACTAGGATATTTCAATGATTTCGGAATGGAACTTCTGCCATCTAATATAGTGACTGGTAGTAAATGTGCTAACGACACTACTCTGTGTAGTTCTGTAGGCGAAATGCTGAACCGGTTAGATGATGGTATGTACTTTGTACCTTTAAAGTATGGTGTTGTTACGAGATTAGCTCAAATATGATCCGTTGCTTGTTATTTCGAACAGGGTTGCTTGGTTTGTGTCATCTTACAAGGTGTCAGTGTCAGCGAGAACATTGATCAATTTCCTTTATGTATGGCGTCATAAAGACGTTAACTGACGGAAGAGTGGTCAATATATGTGTGCGCTTAACTTTTCTGTTTGTATCGGAGACCCGGTCCGCTCATGTGAAAAATGTACAATCTTTTCGCGTTTGACAACCCATGTCCTCATCAGTTGACCTGTATCTAATAGGCTGGTTGTGTAAACAACACAGCAGTCCCTCAGGGCTTATTTGGGAAATCTGTAAACTCGCGACGGATAATGCAAAAACACGACCTACGTACGTTGGGTGATGTAATGTGTATTCTGACTATGCGTCTATTATTAACGGTTAGGTGAAACCTCCAGGCGGCCATGCCATGATGTGGTCACTGACTATGAAAGCCTCGATAGCCCCACTGAGCAAGATTTCCAAATGCTGCTTAAAAAATTGAGGAGTCCGAGACCATCCGCACCGTCGATCGGAAACATTGCGCGACGTGGCGATGGTCGCACTTGTTTGCGAGCTTCCATCCGTAGGGTTGTTAGCTCCACTTAGATTTCCACTGTTCTTGCCCGTTTTTTTCTCTTTTTTTCGTACATTTATACTGATTTGTTACTTTGTCCTTTCATGAACTGACGTCAGAACCAACGGCAGCCCAATCCATAGAACTCATGGATATGGCTGAAATCCAAAAATTTTGGCAGAATGAGATTATCTTGCTTGTTAGCCATTCAGCATACTACACCACAACTGCAGTTCTCTGTAGCAGCTTCAACTATAAACATTCGTAGTTAAAGTATTCCTCGTCAGACTATTTTCAATGGAAAGTTTGTTCCAGTTTGGTCAGCATCGGTTTCAACTCTTACTTTCCACATCACAACATACTGATCACCCGACATTTTCCTCCTTTTTCAGGTAATATTCTTCTAAACGTGCTTATCACAAAGGATATCCCTGTCAAAGTGCAAAAGAACAATCTCACTCTAGTCTGTGTTCCGTCGCCTCCTCTTCCGATTTCACATTCCAAACAATCCGAAGATGGCGCCAATGTTAAACCGGTACCGATGTTATTACGAGTGAAGACGGAGGAGGCTGCGATGGAGCTCCTCAAACAATTTGATCGTCATCGAGGAGTTGCGGCAACTGCTTAGTTCATCGTCCTGTTGTGGTCATTTTTTCTTGTTTTGCGGCTTGCTGTTTTAAAACACAGCGAGAATGTGTGACATTCGGACTTCCCCCCCCCTTCATCAAGATCACAGTTTGTATGTACCGAAGCAATTTCAATGTGAATTAACTTGAGTGATTGTTATTCTGTCTAATGAGTCGAACGACTATTGTTGGACTGATAACTCGGTTCCAGAACTTAGGTTCCAACCCATGTAAATTTCAACTGAATAAACTGAAAACCTGATTGCGATCAACGCTCGTGTCTGGGTTTTCTTCCATTTGTGCAGTTAGACACTGCCGGTCGGTTACATAGATACAATCCTGGGTATTCACGTTGCTGACATCTTCATACTCTTAGGAAACTGTGGCAAACATAACACGGATATTGAAACTTAAATGAAGCCTTGCATTTCCTAGGTGTGAGCTGTTTTAATTATACTTTCTGTCGCAAAACTTGCGTCTCACTAAAGGCAAAATGATACCAGCCTAAGGTGGCCATTAGGTCGGTATTATTCTATAGCTGTAAAGCGTAACATTTTTGGATAGACGCCCTAAACTCTGTCAAAATACTCTACCGTCTTTGTCTGTATCACATGGCAACGAGAAGTTTGGGAAACCTTTTTAGTACATGTACGAGTGCACGAATTTTTATACAACACAGTAAACTCTTTGAAATGAGTCATCAGTCTTACGGGTGCGGGTTCACCATTGTCCCTAACACTGTCGTAGCCCATCTAGTTTCCAATCAATTTTGTGGGTGGTCACATAGTCCCCACTCTTGTTCAGTGCAGTGTTCGAGGTTCTCGTAGCCCGTTTTCGCGTCTTTACCTGACTGCTGTGTAGTTTCTACAGCAATTGCATTGAACTATGTTCAGACGTTCCATCAACATACGGAATATGTGAACTCGATCGCCATTGTATTGTTTCAATTATTGGTGGTGTATTTTTTCGGTCTTCAAAGGTGGACCATATAATGGAGATGTCAACCAGTTTTCCGACCTGTCCACTACTCTTTACCGATTGGAGTAAAATACTAGATGGACAAATCAAGTCAGCTATTAAAACATTAAAAACTGTACATTTTTTTCATCTCCCTGGATGGAAAATCGGGGTTAATTGATTTCAGTATGGACACTCATGGTTTGTGTGACGCAGATAATTAACATAGTTGGACAGTAACGGTCGTATCTTCACTTCTAATTCGGCTTCATGATTTAGACATTTTAATTTGGATCTTTTGAGTTTAGGCAGCAGTGAACCAACGGAAAGTGATCCTGTGATTAGATAAATCGTTGGTAACAGCGTTTTGAAGATTGCCCTACTACACACACGTGCCTATGGTTGATTATTCATTCAATGTACACATGCTACTTGTTCGCTCGTCTGTTGAGCGAACTTCCCGATCCGTTTCTTGTCGAATTTAATACAGTATACACTTCATTTACTAAGCCTTCTCATTTTTTACGCTGAAATCTAGCTACGGAACAACTTGTTCGTATGTACTGAACGCAACTATTATGAGAATATAACAGGTACCATCTACCAGTGGTATAGTCGCAGGTTCGGATTTGGGCTATCTTGTATGGGCCTGTAGGGGTCTGATCGGCTTGACAGGCTGCGGCCCACATGTCACATATGTTATTGCAAGAATCTTATACATATACGTCTTGCTTTATTGTGGTGAATTAACTTAGTAATATCTATGCTGAATGCCAATTTCGGATCGTACACTTGAACTGCATCACCTCATACGTTCGCGGTACTCTAGACAATTCGTGCAATTCTCAGCACAAGTGTTTGCGCGATATTTCACGTAGCAATAGACTGCGGTCTTATACGGGTTTTTTTTATAGGCGTTGAATTGGTCACGTCCGGGCCGGTAGAGATGACTCGTTTCAGTCGACTTGAAACAGGCGACAAAATACTTTATCTTCTAGAAGGGCTGTTGAGATCAGCTCAGTTCGCTCCGGGCATAAGGAATATTTTTACTTAAAGTTAACTCATTCCTGTTGTATAAAATTTGATGACGTAAATCGCAACTTCTTTAACTACTCGAAAGAGGTGTTTGAAGGAAATTCACGTTTTTATTACCTACTTAACACGCTCAACTTATATGCCGATCGATTAGCGCCAGACGATTTGTTCAGCCATTGACTGGTATGATCGAAGTATTAGGATTTCGATTACAACACTCCTGAGGAAGGCCACCCGAGGTGGTTGAAACGTAGAGTATTACAACTTGCTCATAACGCTGTGTTATTCTCAATCAATTTATCAAGAAGTATTAGGAACTTCACACTAATTACTGACGAGACTCAATGCATTCCCTTGAGGATCTGGAGTTCACCTTACTCTCGGCATGATAACCACGTTGAGAAGAAATCTTTTGAGCAATATCCACGTCGCATATTATTGGTCAATTGGAGTTAGATGTGTGTGTGGATCATTGCGTTTGTTAATTTTTTACCCTGTGACATCTGTCGCTTCGACGAGTGTGATTTGTCTTATTGCGGAATTGGAAATTTAGAGCTGGTTCATATCATTGAAATGCGGCTACACAGATATCTACTTCGATAAGTTTTAAACCTGGATTTCAGTCTAACGTGTTCTACTATTTTTATTGTTCTGAACAAATGAGCTGACATCTTGTGTTAAATCATAAAATCACGCAGCTCATCTTTTTGGCACATGCCTTCTGGATCACCTTTCCTTAGCTACCAGTAAAATTCACTTGGATCTAAAAGTCGTTACGTTCTGGCGTCTATTATTTCAAACCAATTAATATTACGTTTCATTTAGCGTGGATGATAATCGCCAAGAGCATTCTTATCGAAATCCAGGTTAAGCACAGCCCTCACACTCTCATGCTATTTCCTTATTTGGTCTAATCAGCTCGGACGCTACCTGAAGCCATTGGTTAAAGATTAGTCCTGAATCACATGGTCAACCCCGTATACTGGGAATGTACAGATTACTATATCACCCCAGTTGAGAAGTTGTACAACATTGTGGCGAACATGTTTAGTGTGTCTCTGTAGTCCGTGTGCCTCTCTATCAATAATGGCAAGGTAGTATGCGTCTGTTGATGGAAATTATGGAACCGTATTCGCAACGCAATATGCAGAAAACTGTTTGCCTACCTTGGTATTCAGGTTACAAACGTTTCATCGTCAAAAGAGCTGACATCATTTCTTGCAGCTCTGGACCAATCAGGCTTTCGTTCAAGAGCAACGGGAAATAGCCAATCTTGCTTCAAGCTTAAGAAGCCATCTTATCTCTGTGACCAAAAGCAGGCGTTCATGAACGTCCATGCTCAAAAACCTAAGCACAAGTGATGTCAGGTCGTTTGATGATTGAACGTTCGCAACCTAAATGTCAAGCTCGGCAAACAACCGAACTCATCAACCCGAGGAACATGTTGTAAACCCTCCTAAACGATACGCTGGTTCGATCTTGCTATCGTAGTACGCTTGGCAGAATTCCAGTTCTCCTTCCGGTAGTAATTAACACGAAATCTCGGTCCCGAAAAGTACTGCGGCTGTCCACGTATTCGCTCCCAAGAAAAGCAAAAAGATGCGTACGAAAAAAAGGGTTTTGTTCCGCCCCAAAACGTGTGCAACCAAGGCGAAAAAATACCGAGTACTTATATGATGCACAGAGGCCAAAACGAACATTCTCGAATCATAAAAGAGAAGGACATTTACCGGGGGAAATAGTTAGGGTCACTAGTGGGCACAGCGGAATAAGAAGTCTGACTGGTAAAAACTAGCCAAGGCCACCTCTCGGCCGCTCTGAGCAGGCCCGCTAACTAGGACAGAATGAGCCGTTTTCTTTCTCAAGGACGGAGGCGGTTTTTAGACGGAAAGAAATGGACGGCCTAACACAACCACGATTCTCAACATCCGGGAAGCCGTTGGGATGGTTTTCAGTAGCAACCTAGGAAACTTATTGTCCACCCTGCCTTCTACTAACCTCAGGGGAATTCGATGCGGTATTTCAAGCGTGACAAAATGAACGCACCTAGAGCTTTGTAATCGGCAGAAGGAATTGGATCAATGATGGTCTCGTTCTCCGGTTCGTAGATATTCTACAGTTTTTCTGCTGGAACGCCACATGCCCACCTCAGTATTGATTTAAGGACTGGAAAAGTTGAATTAAATGTGTCTGAACATGAGACTAGGCTTTCTGCTTCAGTACAAAAGTGTAAACCTTAGAATTACACCCTAAGCAGCTTTCCAAACCATCATACTCGATTTGGCAGGTTTTTAGCCTCTTACATACTTCATGCCAATAGTCAGACTCAATTTTTTTCCTCGAATACCATAACTTATCCCTATTTCGTCTGGCTGATATGATCCTGAACATAACATATTTGTCAGCGCTTGCGATATTTCTTCAGCAACAATATTCGTCTGAATGTTTGATATACAATTTTGGTGAATTCCATATCATCCCATGAAATGAAATATTATTCTCAATGAGGATTGTTGCTCGCATTCTAGTATACAATGATCGAACCGACCCACCTTCGTTATCGTGAATCAGTGGATCGAAACAGTCTTTTAACTGCGAGAAGAGAGCTTTGTTTGGTTGTAAATAAACATGGTTAATGACGTTGGTGGTAGAGATACCCTGTTAAATTTAAATGAACAGATTGCAACTACGAATGTTAAACGAAGAATAAAGGGAAGCTTCAGTTCTGTGTAGTAACTTTAATGTCTTCCTGAATATATCAGGCTAACTGTCGGTCGAACAAAAAATAAACGGCAGAGCTGGTCGCTTCATGTCAAAGGTTTTGCTATGCTTAGGATTTTTCCAAATTCAAGCGTACATCAACTGATGCATGTCAAGCACTGTCACATTAACGGGGACTACGAGTGATCATCTTAGCCCAAGTGGGGTTCAGCGAAGTGTGAGATTTGTTGCTGCTGGCGCTCAAACAATGGTCATGTCGAACCACCAAACATGAATAGCCCTGAAAGATAACCGTTCTTTACTGTCTGTCCACGGAATTCAGAGGACGAAGCATGCCCGCGACCGGATACGAAACGAGAACACCTCACCCTACAGCATGGGATCCAAAAGTGGGATTGATGCTGTGTGTGAACACAGAAAGATTGCGCACACAATTTCAGGCATACTGCGTATGCAAGAAATGGTAATGAATGATCTCCATAGTCAAGCCACAGTAAATGATAGTATTGTGAACATAATTCCCTATACAAATCGGTACCAACCTGTAGTCCGTTGTGGCGATGACTTCTAGCTGATGATTATCCGTCGTAGAACCGGGTATATGGACGCGAGAATGAACGTCAAAGAGATGCAGTTGGTCTCCGAGCTGGTGGATTACCCGGCTGAGGAGCAACACTCAACGTCTTCTTTACCACCGCCGTCAGAGGTTTGTTCCATGTGTACCACCGTCTTCCTCCGGAATATGTAGATACTGAAACGTTCCACAACAAAAACCGTTGCAAGTGTCCTTTTCAATCAGTACATAGTTTCGTTCCGCAGTCTGAAGATGCCTGCTTCTTTAGTCTACTAGGTTATATTACAGCAGTGCATCTCCAGACCCGGACTGACCGCTTTCATACCCAATTATCGGAGGATACTAAGCATCATAACATGTCAATACTGCTATCATAAAAACTGATCTCCGGATTTCGTCATACAATGGTCGATGAGTGTCATTTCACATCCATGTAACCCTCTCGTGTGTAATCTGCCGAATTGGACGCATGCTGTCAGCCACCTTTGGAAAGAATCGAATCAAGTAGAGGACTATACCATTTACACGCAAAACCGTCTTTGAATCCTCGTGGGATGGAATAGTCTACGGTTGACTAGACCGCCTTTCAATCCTCAGGTGTAGATATATCGTCATGCGAACTCAGTTTATTTCCTTCTAACACCATTACCTGTGTCACGCATTCATGTAGACGTTCTTTAATCCTCGAGCCATCCTCCAAATTTGTCAGCTCCAAACATGACACGTTGTTTACGACCTAACTTGACATTTCGAATATCGCAAGCGTCTAAATTGGATGATTCATGAAAATTTCGACTCAAAACTTCAAAACACAAAATAAAACTAGACACAGAACCAGTCAAAAAGGAGTGTAAAGAGATCTTGATAGCCACCATGTTCACAGATAAAACATTCTCGGTAGTACTCAACAAAAAAGAATACAAAAACTGTATAATATATAAAAATGTGAAGTACTTATAAGATTTCAACATCTTCCGCATGAAATCTATCTGGTCGAAAGTTCTCCAATCAAAAAATCGATCTAACCCATCCATACTCCCTAAATGAATTTTCACGAGTCTAAAACAATCTGGACGATAGTCGGTTTCAGAGGTCGGTCCTGATAGTCACCAAGCTCATAGTTACAGCTTTCTGACAAGCATTCCACAAACAAGACAACACAAACTGTATGATGGATATAATAGTGCAATCGTCTATTTTTACCGTGTAAATTGCCATTCGATGTTCTAGTACCGCTAAAACGATTGAAAATGGGAAGCGCAAATTTCAAAGCGGAATCATAGTATCCGCACGCTGATCATTTAAGATT
>LUCH01007411.1:4322-25522 GCA_013368495.1 Paragonimus heterotremus | reverse complement strand
TGAATATGTGAGACAGAAAATGGTGATAAATCCTAGTTTGTCAACGGAAATGCCTATGCTGAACTGACTGTTCCAAATGTGAATGCACAGACATTTTATCGTTTCTTGTGACGCTGCGTTAGTCAACAGCGTGTTTGTGGTTAACGTATGTATGTGGCGATTGCTGATACTCACTCAATTATTCGTATCGTCTAGATCAGAACTGATTCTTCAACCGAATGAAGTCGGCTAGGATTTGATTAATTCCAGTAGCTCCAGTATCCATTGGGCAAGGCCATGACGCGATAGACTGTCAGTCTGAAAAATCAGTGTTAATGGCGCCTTAGGGGACAAGGAATGACCTTCCGTGTTGTTCTGATGCACTCAGTTGCCCGTGCGTCATTCAAACCTTATTGTTTTACCTCGCAGGTTAATACGGATAGCTTTTTGCTATAGCTGTTATTTTTACCCTAGTGAGTTTTCATTCCACTAAATTTTGAACTATCAGCCAGTATAAATGATAGTCTGTCGACATACTAGGTTTTCCCCGTTAGAACAATTCCGGACCCCTTATTCCATCAAGCATGGCCAAATAGATGGGCAGGGAACGTACTGAGTATCAAGTAACCATCTTAGACTGTGGTTTCAATAGTCAATCTTTTTGATCTTGTAATCTCAATCCTGGTTGGAAAATCTATCCATTTTACTCAAAGGAACGGTCAGAATCTTCGTATTATCCGAATATGCCATTCGCCAATTTCATTATTTTATTCAACTACTGGTGATCTCTGTAAATAATCTTCTGTGCGCTAATCGCTCAACTGACATGCGTAGCACTCGTCCCAGCCTTTGCAGGTTGTGAACCCACTTATTTGACTAACTGATCGTGTTCTGAAATACTCGCTAACAAACAACCGCGTTTCTCACCAGATCATTCCACTCTACCTAGGTCAATTGGCGGAGACAGCAGTGGTCAAACACAGCTATTCCGTCTATATTTTCGTTTCGAAACCCTAGGGTAAAAACATCCCACGCAAGCATAGTCTGTCCTTTCATTTAGGCAAAATCCAAACGTCTCTTTTAGGTCGTAGATGGAGCAAGCTGGGAAGTGCAACAACCTCCATATTTATTACCGCTGATATCTTATCATCAACATTACAGCCTCAATGGGTAGCCCTACCGCTGTACGTGAAACTGTCTACAGTCTCAAGCAGATTGCCTGTAATAAAGAATATGGGAGTTTGAATACCCTAACCTTGAAGCAGCAATTTAGACTTTGAAGATGCGCACCACATTCAAATCACATCAGCCCAGTCATTCACAATGTTCACCTTGGTCCACACGTCTTCAGTAGAATGAGTGAAAAAGGGAATGGTACTCACGTACTCCATATCTTTTGACGCATTTTTGTAAGTAAAACTGCTACAAACTCATCGGATTTCTTAAACCAGCCTTTCGGATTATCTTCCGTGACGAAACTGAACAGCAAGGAAAAGATCAGATACACCTGACGTAAACCAATAGCTGTTCAAAACGTGCGAATCTGTTGCACGTAAACTTTTGCTCTGCTTATCGATTGATCTTGCAATAATGTTGTCAGATTCAGGTATTTCTGTTAGAATTATTTAGGGGAGACAGTTTTGGAGGATGTTACCAACAGCCGAGTCGAAAGCATTTTTCCTGTCAAAAATGACCACAATTATCAGCTGTTTATAAAAGTGCCAATGCCTTAAGTTCTTTCACAAGGTAAAACTGAAGCCGGTGCACCCTCGATTGCATCAGAAACACACGTGTTCTTTGCATGACGTATATTTTGTAGGTAAAGTGGATAGACAAAAAAATGAGGTCGGTAATTAACTTGGATATAAAGGGTACTAGATTAATGTCTCTATATTTACCATATGAACGTTTTGAAGACGGAAGTTACAGTTAATAAGCTCAATCATTCAGCGCCTCTTCGACTTCCGAATCGCGGAAGTAATTTTGGCAGTTGTGATGACAACCTACCCTTAACAACCTTGAAAAGGTAAGGGAGACTAAATCTTGTTTATTAACCCTGTTAAACTTTATAAACCTAAGCTCCATGTTTACTCGTGACCATTCCGGTCCAGTCTCCAATATGAGCCAGGGGAGGCCAAATAAATTATTTAGAGAAATTTCCACCCTATTTGCAAGGCTGATTCGAACAGTATGTAAGAAGTGAACGTTCCTTTCCAAATATAGTCTAGCTTACACGAACTCGAGGTTACCCAAAACAGCTTACAGTAAAATGGATTCTTCTACTTTCCAAAAACAAATGTTCGCTCTATCTTCCTTCACTATTTGACCAAATGATCCTTATGTTCTTTGCACATACTTTTAGTCAGAATGCGTTAAAGTGATTGTTGTCACAACCATAGTCGGATCGAATGGAGCTAAACTTAATTTTATGGATTACCGAGTTGAGAAGCGTTTATTCTGCTACGCTTGCATGGGTGTTTAGGATAACATTATTTCAGTGCGGTGTTTCAAAACTATTGCAACTTCTTCTGAATATTCATTAGACTTACTTATTTCGGTTAATCTGGGTAGCTCAGTTCTCAGTGCCTTCTATTATAATCTTTACACCCTCGTATTTCGAATGCTGGCTAAGTATTTAGCCGTTACAAGTGTGTAACCTCTGAACAAATAGCAACAAAACGAGCACGCACAACAGCACCATCAGAGTCCATGTTGTCAGTAAGAAAGCGCACGAGTCCTTTACAGAGTGACGCCACACATAACATCAAGTATGAAGATTCCAAACTGGTGTATCTGGTATTTTCTACACATTTATGCAAGAGACCAAACTGATAGAGCTTCACTTGCAAATTCTGGTGCTCTTTGGACGTTGGTTTAGTGTGATTTGATAAACAAAACTAGTGTTGAACAAGCCTTAGGCTTGATTCTTTGATCGAATGTTTCAAATAGATTTCAAATTGTTACGGTGAGCAGATTATTCAACAGTTTACTTTTGTGACTTGCCACTACGCGGCGTTGTGTATATATAAGTCTTATACAACGTGATCGTTCCGATAGCTGGTTCCTGGTGGTTACCTGACCTATCTCGAACCTACAACAATTTTTCCACCTGA
The DNA here is from genome assembly GCA_013368495.1 of Paragonimus heterotremus. Taxonomy (NCBI): domain Eukaryota; kingdom Metazoa; phylum Platyhelminthes; class Trematoda; order Plagiorchiida; family Troglotrematidae; genus Paragonimus; species Paragonimus heterotremus. The sequence continues at coordinate 22,430 of LUCH01007411.1, read as the reverse complement.
GGAGTTCTTGGTGTGCGTATCACCTCAAGTACTTTTATTTTTGAGCAACTGCACTACTTGCCGTTGATTGTAGATTTCACATGTAGACGGAAATAGCTCCTCACTGTCATTCGCATCGCGGACTTTCTATGTGCCCACCAGCCTAAAGTCCGATACAGTGGTATGTTCTGGGGACAAATGTTTATCTTTGTGTCTGAAATTACCTTGTACCACTTAGGGTGTTAAATAAACTGGACGAACTGTTTAACGGTGCGACAGTCCCCTGTCTTTTTACTGACAATTATCTGTCTAGTCCATTAGGTAGAGAGTAGGCTGTGAACTCGTGATCGGTGACAAAGTTGTTTGAAATTTAGACCTTTCAAATATTCGTTCGTTATCTCTTAAAATTCAAGGTTGTTTGAAGCAGTCTGAATGTGACACTTAACTAGGAGATTAGGCATCATTATTTCATTTTTAAACTATCTTCCAATATTTAGATCTTATTGTCAAAAAGATAAGTTGCCTGACGAATAAATAAATTTAGCACTTGAGAGTGTTAGAACTACTTCTGTGAAAACTGCTAAAGCTGCTATTACTAACCAAACAAAACACGGTAAGTTTGGTAGGCCGGAGTGTAGGCATGCTACGTATGATATTGTTTTTCCGTTCATATAACGCGGTTCACTCCGCGTTTATCAAATAAATAAAAGTTTTTTCCAAAAACAGGCTACAGCTGTCAAAGGTCAATCTCCGGAATGTTACAGTCTCCTATATTTTCCAGTCGCACCGTTTATAACGCGCTGTCATTCGAAACTTCTGTTGTTATTGTTGAATCTAATGAAACTCAAATAGGATTACAAATGAAAAAACGTCGTCAGATGTGGATGGTTCAAGATACGCATCTGGCCATCTTTAACCATTCATCAGTCTATGAGCAGGCTATGATTGTTGTAGCCCTATTCGGGCACGTACACTTGCTTACTAGCGAGACTGTTGTTGAGCCTCTTCTGTCCACGCCCTTCAGATCTAGCATGGCTCAGGCCTACGAACGAACTCTTTCATATTCCATGTGTAAGAAGTTGTCAAACTGATCCGACAAGTGTTGTACACAAAATGACTTTCATGTTTGTTTCGCTCTCTTCGTCATGGATGACGTCGAGCATGCTACCCTTTCTGCTTCTAATAACCGTACTGTTGTACGTTGTTTAACTATACTCTATTCCTGCCCTTCTTCGTATAGGAGCTTTTGTTCATTCACTCTTGAAGTGCGAAGCCTTGCCATATTTGTTTTACTCCACTTGATCTGACAACACTTTATCTTTGGTCGGAGTGGGAACTCTGTAATCTTTCGTCATTTTCAGGAGAAATCGCATAATCTGATTCACCCTAGTATATAGTCAACCACTATTTGCCTGTTGACCCCAGGTTTAGCTGTCTGTCAACTCATACATTAGATAAAGTTTGTTTCTGTACTCACCGCGCTTGTTTTGACAAATATTATCACTGAGGACAACAGTTCCATTACATAGTGTTGTATATCAGTGAATGAGAACAATGCCCTTACCACCGTAAAGTGTGGTGAACGGACAACGGAGGTCACCAAATTGGTATGTTTTTGTATCGTGTGCTTTGTCCATCAGCGCTACAGCCGTTTTAATGTTAACATGAGTTGATATGTGTTCAGATCAATTCCAATCATATAAAAATCAAGAAAGTAATTAATTCTTTCTGACGGCCCCTTAACGGTCACATTGCATGTGTTAAATGAGATAATAAATCATTTGTCAGGAGTATCATAGAGCTATCTACGGAACAAAAAAGAAAGATTGTCTGAACTTCAAACCGATCGCCAGAAAGGGTATGAAAAGAAGTGTCTGAACATAGCTCAAACACTTTATTTTGTGCTGTGTTTTTCATGAGACACTTGATGGTGGATGACGTTGGATATTTGGATGTATTTAGAAAAATGAGCGAACAATAGATTTTCGTTGAAACTACATTATTCTGTTAAAGTAAATGACAGGGAAATGAGTGCTGAAACAAGCAGGATGCATTATCCAATATAAAACATCAAAAACATTCAATCTTGTTGGACTTACCTTTGTAGCTGTAACGTAAACTGTGCAACATTAAGCACTGTCGATGTTCCTTAGGTGTACATGCATCCGCTATTCTACAGTTATGTCATCAAAGACACATTAATAGGTACCCTGAAGCAGTTTGTTCCCAGCTGCACTTGTGACGTTTAATTTCCGCTCGTGAAGCTACTCGTTTCCACATTTTTCGACTTCTCACCTCCGGTTCTGGGCGTAAAACCGGGTGAGATAATCAAAGTCTGTTCACTTCGATTCGGTGGTTTTGAGGTTAACCGATGTTGAATTAAGTTGAAAAATTAACACCCATGTAAATGCAACGACAGAAATTCCCAGTGTCACGTATGGATTAGTGACTGTTACACACGATGCAACAAAACGTAACCGTCTTCTTTTCAGCAGTCTTCTCCCGAAAGGGAACACTATTAAATGTTTGCCTGAGTTACAGCGCGTCCGTAAGTATATGATAGAGAGTTATCACACGACTGTTCAGCCGTGCCCAATGTGAAGTCAACTAGAAAACAATCAACATGGTTGCCTCACAGGAATGAGGTGGGAGTCGAATATGGACTTCAGCCAGGAAGTACACTTCTGACGAGGTCTAACCTGAGCGACAATCGAGTTTGACACTTCTGTTCAAAAAGGGCTAAATGAAAGCTACGATCAACCGCCAGTGATGTTTCATTCATGTTACCCAAAATCTTTTGTTATTTATTCGTAATGTTAGTATGCATTTGCAATCACTGACAATATCATCAGCCTTCTCCTTTTGTAAATTACTATCACCAACAATATAAACATCTGTTCACAACTGACTTGGACATCAGATAAGACGCACAACACGTTAACAGTGACTGTCAGAGTGGGGCTCAAAACGGCCGCACAGAATGTAAAACCGACCAATTAATATCATTACGCTACCAGCCGGATTAATAGTGACGCCGAGAAATGCACCCTGAACTAAGTAACGTTTACCGGCTCACCTTGGTGAGGATGTTCTCTATCCAACGTCGTTAATACGTCAGGGATACCGGCTCTCTGTAGACCACCTAATTTCTGGTCAGACCACACAAATTTTGAAGTAATGTGTACTGCCGAAAAGGCACACTTCAAACACAGCTCAGTAGGAACCATCATATATCACGTAACCTGATAAATACTACTCGTTCATTTGTTCAAGTCATAGCGTATTGGATAGGAATGATTACTTTGACAATGACTCATCGAACATCGTGAACCCCAACAGCAGTCACGTAAATGAGATCTCTCCATTCACAAACGTGCAGTTAAGTGAAACTACTAACTATCCGTGTAATTATATTGAGCAAAACAAACTTGATTTTGGTAGTTCTGTGGACAGTTCAGATGAATTGTTATCAGTTCGAGCTGCAAAATTTGGTCTCAGTTCACTGGACAGAGCGACGTTGGAACAGTGGATTCACCTCTAGACCCCGCTCGCATTTATGACCAGACTAGTCAGAAATTACCCTCATCAAGTCATCCCTAATTGCAACCTCTACACACGCTACGTAAGGTATATAATTTGTTTGATCGAAAACACTGGCAATACGAAGAGGTCACTAACTGATTTCAGCTATAAGCATGCAAAATTAAGGGTCATCATCGAAGTAAAAGACAGCAACACGTGAACTTTACTGATGAGGAGTCGGGGGTTTGGTTAATGTCAAGTTGAACATCACCCATATGTGATAGCGGCTTTCACATTCAGATAGACTTTGTAGTCAGCTTGTTTTGAAAAGAAGCACTAGACTCGAGTTTCGCTCTCATTAGAGCTCGTCAGTAGTGCACATTTTTGCTACGACCAGGACTAGAACTCCGATCACGCTTTCAAGCGGCAACCGTGTTGACCGGTGCACCACTGACCTTAAATTAGACACGACCGAATTATCATATCTGAGCACTCAACCACTCTCGGCTGTCAGTAGTGATCAGGTTGAGCCGTTACTGTATGTTAACTTCGACCGATAATCTCGCGATTAGGAATTCCTAGACAGGTCGAAATCTCCGTCCTCACTATCCTGCTGTGGTTATCGATTGAGGTTAACAGGACAGTTACTGTGTCTCCGCTCGAGACGATCGGACAATCAGAGCATTACTCACAAGCGAGAGTGGTTGAATGTTCAGATATGATAATTCGGTCGTGTCTAATTTAAGGTCAGTGGTGCACCGGTCAACACGGTTGCCGCTTGAAAGCGTGATTGGAGTTCTAGTCCTGGTCGTAGCAAAAATGTGCACTACTGACGAGCTCTAATGAGATCGAAACTGGAGTCTAGTGCTTCTTTTCAAAACAAGCTGACTACAAAGTCTATCTGAATGCGAAAGCTGCTGTCACATATGGGTGATTTTCAACTTGACATTCACCAAATCCCCGACTCCTCATCGGCAACACAGTAATTACTTAACTGGAAGAATTCCGATGAAAAGTTGCTGCGCATTCAGTCGCACCTTAACGCATTGGGTGTTTATAGACCTGCTATACTAGTTGGATAACGAAATCCTTGAGACAGAGCTACACTCGTTGGTTGACTTTTCAACCAGTTCATTGTATACTGGTGTCGATTAGATTGCTTGTTTTTCAGTCATGTGCTCTGTTCAGTTTGTGGCTAGCAAACAAGGGTACCCTGAAGAAACTCAGTCCACGAAAGCTGTCGAAACGAAGTCACCCGTATTCAGATTAAGTCGACCAGGCCATATCGCTAGTGAAAAGCGGTCTGCGTAGAAGACTGAACTCGCGGAAGCCAACAAAGCAGATTTAGCCCACCTGAATTTCCTTGCCACTGAGTCGAGGCCGAAGAAGCCTAGGCGGTCTTCAGCATGTGCTGCTGCCAACAGTTTATGTTCTAGAACACATACTGGTTTAACTGGCTAGTGTTATAATTCATCATACAAGTTCGAATACTAAAGCCTCTCCTGATCCTATGAATTACGTAAGTTGCAAGCAGCAACTAATTTGCAAAATGATTTGTCAGCCTACGTTTCAAATATGCCTATTATGATAATGAGAATAAAGACATAGGCGAACACATGTTTTCGATAATTCATCTTTAGACCGGTACAATCATATAAAGAGTTAATAGAGTCACATCGAGACACCGATCAGACTTATTGCACAAAAGCTAGGTCACTGGTCTGTTAAATGATGATGGTTTGATTGGTCGTTTACGTCACGCTTGTCCTTTGGTTTGGCCGCACAGGTTTGCCATCGATCCGATCGATTCGTGGCCATGGTAGGCGCAGGGCCTGAACTAACCGTTTTGATGACATAATACCATGTCAAGCAGCCTGCTTCCAATGGTCACGGCAGTACAACTGTTCTTTTTCGGCCCGCTCTTGATAGATTGCCTGGCACGTGATATACCACTTTGAAGATTTGATTAGTTTTCACTTGTTGATCGCTTTCAACCAGATGAGCGAAGATAGCACTATTGACCGATCGTGATTCCCCGTGACCCAGCTACCATGGACGCGCTGTTCTCGGATACGTTTCGAAAGCTGTTTTGACGTTTGACCAATATAACCTGCTCTACAGGAATAGGTGAATGAGAAGATACACATAGAGGAGGTCTGAACTGTCAGTCTATCTTTGTTATTAAACCTGAGAATTGGGGATAGGGAGAACTGAATACGGGGTTCGGCTGCAGCGTAGGTCTTAATGATTGTCTAGTTCTGCCTATTTATCAGCCATTCCGTGACATTGCCACCTTTGAACGGCACTCGAATAAACACAGGCTTCTTTCTTACGTCTTGCACTTCACGTTTAAGTAATATTTCGACCATATTTCTGGCGACAATTCGTTCCAGGTAGCCACTGTCATAAAATACATTTCTGATGACTTCCAGTTCACTTTTTAACATATCTGCCGAACAGATTTCGTATGCTGTAGCCTTCAGGCAGCTCGCTAGATTTCTCTTCTGTTTTAGGGTAAAAAATTGTGAAAGTTTGTCTACTGACCTGTCCACGTATTCTTGCGATGAATTCTGCTTTGAATAGTTCCGTCTATTCGCCTATGTAAACGAACATCTAGGAAAGATAACTCTTTTCCAGTCTCTTCCTCAAGTGTAAAATTAACTGACTGGTGGACGCTATTGAATGTATCGAATACTGTGTACATATTAGTATTCGAACTGACTATGGTAAATATATCCTCTTCATATCGGTGGTATTGACTGAACTGTCTGGTAGTGGATTGAAGCGTAGTGCGTTCAAGCTCTCCCATGGATATACCGGCCAGAAGAGGTCCGAGCGGGGTTCCCATTGCTACGCCATCCGTCTGCCGATACAGCACACCGTTGAACACCAGCTGTACATCGAATGTGCAGCGGACCAGAATCACTTTAAATTTCCCTGATGGTAAGCCAATATCAATCCGGATATCAGACGTAATCACAGCGGTAAGTTTGTGAATAAGGACATTACGTCTAATCAGCAAGAGTTCTGTGAATTCATGTTAACATCCTGCATGCATTCGACAACTTCAAACGTATCACGCACACTGAGCGGAGCAGTCGCTTTTCGGACGGGTTCAAGCAGTTTCACTAACCATTTCGCCCTAGAGTGGTAAGGTGAATTCATCATATCAAGTATTGGACGAACCAGTAAATCAGGTTTGTGGAGTTTTGGTAGTCCACAGAGACGGGGTATGGTAAAACCCTGTTGTTGTATTTGCTCACAAATCAGCCACCGAAATTACCACACACCCCAAATAGTTATCCTAACGAGCTTCCTAGTGTTTTGCATGAGTTTCTTTATTGTAACAAGATCTGAAAACCTCTACAACTTTTGTACATAGGTTGCAGTCGTCCGTCGTGAATTCTGGAACCTTCGAGAACTTCAACGGGGATTCAAATTTCCAAAAAGGAAGAAACCATTTACCTTGGAAAATAAGGCGAATTTTTGGGAAAAAATGTATTTTCCCAACAGGGCTAAAGCTGTTGCATGGGTGTGATGAACACGAATGGCATGCTTTGTCTCCTTCTGTTATGTAAGTATTTTACTATTCCAATATCCTGTACAATTTGGTTGATACGTACGATTCGATAATATTCGTTCTGTCTTGTTGTACCTAATTGTGTTTTGCGATTCCTATACGTTCGATCGTTATCCTATTTAGTTCCATTCCAATTACAACATTTGGCATCGCGCTTTCGCACAATTCACAACAATTACTGAAATGGATCGATTATCTCCTAATTCAAGTGATAGGGAAGTGGAAGATTATTTGGAGAGGTTTGACATTTGGTGCCTCACAAAATCTGATTCTGATGAGAAGAAGAAGGTTGCTTTCCTTCTACATTTCATCGGCTTGGAAGCCTATGCTCATGTCAAAAATTTGGCTTCCCGGGATTCACCAATCGATTGTTCCTATCCCGCGTTATAGAAAATACTCCTCCAACGCTTCGAACCGTTGAATTTTGTGGCGGTTGAAAAAGCCAAGTTCAATGGGTTAATTCGGTCGGAATCTCAGTCGATTCGTTCTACAATTGCAAACGCAAGCAGCCAAGTGTGAATCGAGCGTCCATTTAAAGGATTATGTACATAGTTGGTCTGAAATCTGAAGACAGGATTTCCTGAAAGAGGGGGTACATTCGTTGACCATTCCAAATTGATGATCCACCCATGAATAGGATAAACATTCTGGCCGGCGTGATGCACCACTTGTTTCAAGATTGGAACAGAGCTGTACTAGGGTATCTAGTGCTGTTTGGTATACCTTCCGTGCCACGTGGTATACACACACCAACCCATACACAACTGCTGTTCATTACTTCTTGTTCGTTTGTAGGCACCACGAATTCACTCCAACTTCATCCGTTTTTACTCACATACGCCATTTGAGCATCTCCCACGAAGTCCAACTCCACTTGTTCCACTATCCCATCATTCCTTGTTGACGCTTCTCCAATGCTTCCTACTATACAGATAAACACATTTAACTGCTATCCAATCACTGACAACCATAATCTAATTCATCCAAACCGATCAACGCCATTCCAGCCATTAAAACAGATTGACCCCTCCGTGGTAACCATTCTTACTGGCCTACAAGCTTCGGCTGGTAGAGAAATCACTCCGTTTTTTGCCCTTGGATGCCTGCTCATTTCCCAAAAACTTGCACACTTTTGATCCATTTTATCTCACTGTTCAAACCCAATACCATTTTAATCACGGATGCCTGGTGAACCTTAGAGACTTTGGGCACAAATAAGTATTATGGGCCCTTACGTGCTACGCACAGATCTTCGTTCTGAGCGTGAATTGAGGACGTGTAATTTGATTGAAGGAACAACATTCAACAAACCTTGTCTCGATCTTATTGATGACTCTCTGTGGCTATTCATATCCATTTGCCGTGTTTCAGTAATGTTCTGAAATAGATGGATGACCCATATACATTTGGTACCTACTAGACCAACATACGTTGAATCTCATTTTGACAACGGACATTCCGCTACATTGCCCGTCTTGGGACACTTCCGAAGAGTGACCACCACGCAACCCACATCAAGTTTGACTTTAACCTAATTAAAATATTAGTCGTCATATCTTATCGTCAAATTGGATTCGTTAACTGGAATAAGTTTTTCACTCTGCACACAGCTGTAACTTAGAACACGCTTCTCTGACACTACCCTGGTGCCATAACCGCGACAGCTATCAGACGCTCCATATTTTGCCTGGACACCTTATCTTCACAAACATAAAAGCACCGCGGCGAGTATGACAGATGCGAAGTACTGATTCTAAAGGAACGAGGTGTGCTCAAAAGGCTTGTCATAGCACCAAAATAACAAAGAGTTTCCTTATTGTTATGCAACTACACAATGCTTCATAATATATGGTACAGCGCTGAAATGTTTTGCGTAAGCCAAGAAGGACATGCACTTAACGGCGAACAAAACAGCCCATAGGATTGCTGTAACTGATGAGGTGGAGAAGGAATCACACTATCCCAAAAGTAATCCTACAACGTAAAACTTTTGCCGGAGGTCCAGTTATCGTCTGTGAAAAATTCAGCTCTCACTTTTCTGCTCGTTTTAACACTATGTATTACTGGTTGCATCTAACTCCTTCAAATAACACAAGAGCGTTATTGAGCAATGTTCTACCTGATGCCGTAAGCTGCCGCTCACGGTTAGTTGTTATCGAGCAGTTTTGCCATCCAGATGCGTTTGGTGTCCAATCTGTCCCTTAATAAGACGGAAGCATAGACAGTCTTTCTTGCTCGTTTGACCAGTACACACTATATTTAAGATAATGTCCCTTTTCTTTACAATAAACAGATTTCATAACCAAACTCAGTCGAAAACGTGGTCCAGCAACTACCGCCACATGAACCACACTTCCGTTTCCTCTAAAGTATTTGAAAGAAAAACCAGATGACATATTTTCGAGATCCTGTGTTCACAAACTCTCTCCAAGTGTGGGTTTCCAAATAACCGTCCTTATACCACGTGCCAGTACAAATTCCGTATTCCGGAATAAGTTGGTTCCAACGAAATAGTTATTGCCACGTTGTTGGACATGTGATAGATTTGTTTATGTGCTCCATAGGCACCTTTAAATCAGAATACTATCCCATGCTTCGTCGGTTTGCTTCCTACCCTAAGGGTTGCACACAAAAATTGGAAGCGGGAAGAACATGCTCAATGCACCCAACTGTTATCGCTAGCGTAATTTAAGAAAGCTTTTCTTCGTAGCTCGTTTTTCACATGTATATTGGTGACCGAAATTACCGACCAAGAGAAACCGCTTTCACTTATCGGCACTTTTTAAAATTTCTGTACGGAAATCGCAATCCTTCACGGGCAGACTATACAATATGACTTTATGTCAGTGGAGTCTTGGTGTCAAACATAATTGATGAGATTTCCCACCAACAAATCCGACGCTATCGCGCGTGGTATTCGTACACCAGTCGACCTGCTAACGTTGGGAGGTCATGATACTCCAAACGCGAACTCAGTGAGTAACGTGGGCACACGACATTCTCTGAACTCATGTCTCCTAGTAGATGAAATCGGACGGGCAATTGACTTCGGGGATCATGCACTGTTTCTTCTCGCTGCTTGCTTGGAACTCTACAATCTGTGCGCACAATCTCCGTTTGGGTATTGTACGTTTTGTGCACCCACCTCTAAAAACCTGCTAGACTGGCACTAGACAATCTTTAACGAGCAATCATGAAAATTTTGTTCAGTCACTCGTCTTATTTGAGCCACAGTGGACGTTGTTAGAAGCTCCAAATCGAACCTGTTTGTCTACAGCCATTCAAGGTGAACATGGCTCTTATGCAAGATTCGGCTAACGGTAACGGGTTCATTGTTAGTTTTGCGATCCACTAGCAGTGCAACTCGAAGTACGGCCACAGAAACGAAGAATTTGCTTTGACGGCTTTGAAAACTTGAAAGCGGCTGCGCTGGAAGTTTTTTCAAACGGCGATCCATTACCATATTTGAACCAAACTTCTGCGTTTCGTTAGAGTCAGTGTAAATATACAACAATCTAGATATAGTTAGGAAACTTTTTAAATTATTAGACCCCATGCTCATTTTTAGATTCTGCTTATTTGAAGACGACGTCTAAAAACGGACGTGATTACAACTGGAAAAGAGGTGAACACTCTGGGTTATTCAGTCACATCCTCAGTAAATTGGCTGGAGATATCCTTCATACTGTCATATATATTGGTCAATGCCTCATTGTTCCGTTTGCGATTAACTATTCAATAACACGCCGTAGTCCATTGGAGCGATTCTAGTTTATTGGCAGTTCTGGTATACGTTCATTTTAGGATCAGTGACAGTAAGCCTGATCACTGATTATCCCACCGAAACTATGAGGTCTTTGCAGCTGTAGTCATAGCGGAAGTATACGAGACTACACCAACATAATCACTTTTAGCTGGGTCCTTAAAAAACGAAAAGTGGAGGAGTGCAAAATAACGAGAGTAAATGTGTTACAGTGAACAGAAAGTGAGTGATCGTTTGGAAGGTAATATACCGGGAATCATGTTTGCGTCGTTAACGTATGGGGACGCGACCTCAGGAGCTCCTGGCACTGAGAATTTTCGTTTCTTGTGGCTCAGTCAGCTAGTCTTCTTACGACCGATAACACAGCAACCTGCCTAACATGGGTAACTTCGGATCGCTTTCGGTCGTGCGATACCCACTCAAACGATACTGAGGATTTTACTGTACTTTTGGCTGAGCAGTAGGATATACTAAGCAAGCAGCCATACATCTGAACTCTAAAAGTCAACAGTAAAATTGTGCCGTAAGTGCATCAGTCGACCGCTGAAAGCTGAACAAATAGTGCAAACGAGATACGTTCAGTTACCCAACAAAACACTTTGATAAAGCTTTTTCCCCAGTGAAGCACATCCAGTAGAAGTACGTAGATTACGCAATGTCCGAGAGGCCCACAGAACAACGTGTAGGACTAAGCATGTTCCACCAACTTGCAAAACGCGGTGGGAATTGCATACAGAAAGGCCAGATACAGAGTTGTGAATCTGAATTCTCCAGCAAGTTTTGAAATCGCGCAATACCGTGGTCAACCTAAAAATTATGTGTAACCGGGGTATTTTGGTGTTTGCTTTAATACAAAACGTTGCGTGGTTGGAAAGTCCCTGCAAGATCCGATGAACCGTTAGCCGAGAAGCCATATCATTGTCACCCCTACGGTGACCTGGCAGTTCACTGCGACAAGATAAGACTAGCGGAAGGGGCCCTGAAGATAAAGATATAACAATGTAGAATTAAACAGAGAAAGTTTGCTTCTTCCAGTACGCCCACCTAAATATTAGTATGTCGCCCCAGAACACTCTTCACCACCGCATGCAACGAAGCGTTGTAAAGATCGTTCAGCGGGTATCACATCTCGGCCTGGTTTTCGCTTGGCATTAATTCTTACCAACTACAGGACAGCAATTTCGTAACATACACAATGTAGACCACATATTGCACATCAACGCGCCTAAAACCCCTGAATTGTTGTTTCATATATTCAGTCGGGTAACTCTCCTTCTCGCTGACAACTGTTTTGTGTGCGTGGTGTGCAGTATGATGGGGGTCTTACTGGTGAACTAAATCATTCCACCCAAACATTCAAGCAGATACATAAAGTGGTCTAATCAACCAAACGATAAAAGTGACCATGAATATGATAGCATTAAAGGAACATAGTGGCGGTAACGAATGAGTTCGAAAGGTATGCAGAGACTAGGGTAGAAGACGTACTGGCGAAAGTAGAACGACCAACCGACAAGTTGAGGTCCGTTGCTTTAGACAGATCACCACAACAAAAGAAGGACGGCGCAACAGGATAGGTTCAGACGACGTCGCACAAACACATGCGGGGTAATATGCCAGTGTTCAGCGCTGGTAGTGTTAATCCCGTAGGCCTAATGATTGTTCGAGCAACGCATGATCTATTCACAGCGACTGTCGAAAGACTGGATTTAGAATAATTACGTCCGTAAGCAAAGACCGTTTATAAAGCCTGAGCCCGCTGAGCAACCGATTAGGATCTAAAAAGACGGTGGTATTGACGAATTACTTATTAATAAGGTGTCATGGTATAAGAAGATTAGTAACAACCAAATAGAAGAAGATAACAACAAACCCCGATATTGAATCCACGGAAGATACAAGTTCCGCGATTGACGGTTCGCGCAAATAGGACAAAATGCAACAGTCACGCAATAGCGGAGCAATTAACTGCAAGTAAAATCAGGGTACATATGAACAAAGATCCAGCAATGGGCAGTAAGGAAAGAAGACTACTCGAGAACAAGTTGGCAATGCATTAGTATTAACGTTCGCGGGAGAAGTGATTTGCCCCGCGTTCAAATTGAATTGTCGTGTCAGTCCTTGCAGTAAAGGCTTGAAATCTTTGTCAAGAGCATTTTGAATGTAAAAAATGATCAACGAGGAGAGAACAAATGAAAACAGAGAACATGCTAATCGATTTTCAATCAAACACACGATAGTCGTCGCTCGATGCAGACAGATACTCTAACAGGCACGTCAGTAGATATGCGAAGCTGAAACACTGTGCAATTAGTTCACCAGGCAAAAATACATTCAAAATGTGATGACAGATGAGGTTTGAGGAAATTCCTGTTTACTGTTGGAAGTAGGAAAATTAAACTACGATCACGATACTTTAAAATAAAGGTATGGATGAAGCCATCAAAACGGTGTAGACGAAACATGCAAAAATGAACAATAAAATATACCTGTGAACTATGCACTGTAAAGTTTCAAATGTCAGCGAACTATAACCCGGTGCGCACTAGTTACAGTTATTTTTACCTATCTGAGCCGCTTTTACTTTGCAATATCTAAGGCGCTTCTTGGGGATTCGGTGGTAGGACATGGCTTCAAACACTATGGCACTGCGGCTGGCGGACAAAAACGGAATGGGAACCCTGCTCATTTTGACCCAGCCTCGTTGGCTAGGTCACGTCCGTCGGATGGGCGATGACCGTTTTCCAAAGCGGCTACTATACGGACAACTGAGATCAGGTAAGCAAAATCCTGGCGGTCAAAAGCGGAGAAACCAGGATGTTGTGCAGGTAAGTCTATCCCGTTGTAAAATTGATTGTGGGGTGTGGAGAAGACTTTGCGTTTGAACCGGACGGCCTGGAGGAATACGATTCGGACGAGCTTCCGCGAGTTCAGCGAGCAGTTGTTGCGTGGTCGAGGACGGAAGTGCGTGGTACGCAGGGGAACCATCGATGCTATCAGTCGTGGTAACATGACCATATGGAATTGCGGTGTGTATGGCTGCTAGCGTGCTGGCCGTCTTCGCTTAGTAGGTCACCAGCTTACTCATAGTGCACCGTCGGCGAAGAGACGAAGAGTATGTTAGTCTCAGGTAGGTGACATCAACATATTCATTTAATTGTTATCACTGATTGCATCGACCAAGTCTATGGTCGTTTGGTTATTAATTTGCTCCACTTTTCAAAAACTTAGATGGCTGCGGTCTCCTGCCCATTCTTTTTTTCAGTTTTGTTGGTGTACTGTATGATGAATTGTTGGCCTGCTGTTTTCTTGGTTCTTTTTCTTCACTGTTATCCTTTTTGGAATGTAATAACATGCATTCATACTCCAAAATGCTTTTTGTTTTACACTTTATAAACGTTTCTTCTTAGTATAGCCCTTGTCATTGTAGTCCCCCTCTCTGTTTATGTTCAGAGAGACGAGGGTTTCCTCTTCCTGCTAGCCACTCAATTGGCTAACCAGCATTGACTGGCTGGACACAAAGGCCTTACTCACACACCTAGTGGTCTTATTCCTTCGGGTTTACACCGGATACGTTGTACGTGAATGAAGCCGCAAACAGTGCAGCGCAAGCCACTTTGGGTGATGGTTTAAAGCGCAGGCATCCTTTAGTACCATCCATTGCGACAGGCTAGTCCGTTTCGGATGCCGCCAGTTGTATTCTCACAACATTAACGGGAACAAGTTAAAGATGCTCGGTGCTTATATAGGTGAGCAACACTAAAGAAAACGATGTGTGGTTTGGGGTTTAAGTAACCTCAACGCAAACTACAAGACTAAACGTGTATTTCAAAACCATAATATTCAGCATGGTTCATTTCACAGAAGAACAATGCAGGAACTAGCTGAAATATGTTATGTGTTTCGGGGGAGTGCTATAACTTTAATTTCAATTTCAATCCAGGACATGATGGAGGCTTGTGCCTGTTGAGGTCCTGGTGCTTGATTGGTGTGATCCGAAGATTGACCAAACTGCATTTTCTGTCGATAATGGTGCGTTCGGTAGTGGTCTAACGGTAGGAGCAAAAGAAAAGTGTTGACAACTCCTGGACTCTCAGAAGCAAAAGCAGTCCATTTTTCGATCATTACAGAGTATGGGAAAGGTTGCTACAACATTTTCATGGCTCTGTTTTGAATACATCTACGCTGGATGCCTCAACGATCTTTTCAGGCAATTTATTTCACTAGTTGACCACACGCCTTGTGAAAAAGTCAAACCGAACAGCCAATTTTGAGCCTGTTTCCTTGATAGTGAACCTACGACATATTACCCCTCTGTCCTGAGGTATCACAAACAAACATTCCAGGGGACTCGTGCCGGTGTGGTAGGTAATCTTGCACACTTCACTGAGGTCTCCTTTCACCCGCCGGCATTCGAGCGAGTATGAGTTCAATCAGCTTAGTTGGGCTTGGTAGCTTAGACCCTTCATACCCCACACCATACGTGTGGTACCCTTTTGTACCTTTTGAAAAACAGCTGTTCTTTTTGAAATACACTGACCAAGCCTGGGCACAAAACTCCAAGTTGGAGCGAACTGTGACCGAGTACAGTGGGATAAGCACTGCTGAACATGGGTTGGCGATCGCAGATTTTAGTCGGCACAACGCCCGCCGTGCTTTTGTCGCGGCTGCGGCGAACTGAGCAGATGGAGCAAACGTGTTAGTGACTTGGATACCTGAGTGTCTAGTTCGCTGTTTAGTTGCTGGTTCGGCTGTTCGTCCAAGTGCACCCCGATTATATGTGGGGGTGGATTGGGAAGCATTAGCGAGGGTATGACTTTTGAGAATATTCAGTAGTAAACCCCGCCTTAATGTTCATTTGCAGGCTTTCAGAATCTGCTCCTTGGGACGTCCCAGTCCGACGCATTTTGCATGTTCTACGTTGTCAGGGCGGCACCGCTTAATTGCGAAAGAATGCTGAAGGAACAGCAGATAATTATAAGTAAGACTACAGGACCGCTCTACAACAAGGTTTGTGTGTGTACGAAAATAGAACTCTTCCGGTCCACTCGCCTATTGGCTATCGGACAAAGAGGTCACTAGGTGATGTAGCTACATATCGACGCCGTTTATAGCGTCGTACTTGACCATGTTTACAAGCTGCGTAGTAAAAATTGGGGTTTTATTATAACGGGGCATCACGTACATTGTGCATGTAACAGTAAGGAAACTAAGGTGCACGCATTTTTGGATTTCCGCTGATATCTGTTTTTAGTGCTTCATGTCAGGTGGTCTACATACGTATAACCCAACCTGTTTCGTACGATATGAACGATCGTCGACAAGTGTCGTTCGCCCATTACTGAATCCGCTAGATAGCCAACAACACTGTGGTAACGTGGTATTCAAGTATCACTGACTTGAAGTTGTGAGGCTCACTGCCTCATCCCTCTGTCTTTTAATATTTCTATAGTCACTGTTCTTTCGTGTCCTTTCTCAGATTATAGACCGTGCGGATGCTGCTTGTGATCGAGGTTCTGTGTTTAAATTGCCATTCGCCGTAGTCGATTCAAGTCTAGCTTTGTGCGTCTCGTTGAATGTCGAACTGGTTCAAAGTGCAGCGATTTTTGGAGCCCCACACAACCGGGACAGGCGACTGCATGGATTAATGGGCGATGCATAAAATTATGGAGTAATTTTTCATCAAGAATTTGGCACACCGGTAGAAGGGGCGCCCTCTACCTGGTGTTATCCCCCAGGCGCCCACTGAGATGCGCACTTGTACTCACACTGTTTTCTACAACCTAAAGGAGTGTGTAATAAACAGTTCAAGAATCTTCCGGTTTTCCTGCAATGTCTTTGGAATGTCTGGGAAAATCGCCGATCCATTGCACAGTTAAATCTTGGTAACTCGACAGATGGTTCAAATTTGCTTGCTGACACTGTCTACCCATATTTTTGTCTTTTTGGTGCCTAGTGCATCAAAAATTTACATTCAGTTTCTGTTAAGTTTCATCGAATAACACAATGATTTCGTCGCGTGCTTCGAAAAAAGGCCAGTTATTATTGCGTGCAAGTGTATTTTCCATTTATATCCAATACCCGCTCGAATTACCTTACTATTTGCACCTTTCTGATACCATTTATTGCTTTGAAAAGTTTTGATCATCATTCGTTTAAAATGCAATATTTTATGAAACTGTTCATTAAGTCAGCAAGTACTCAAAAACTCAGTCTTAAAGCGATCAGCCTCATGCAAAAAAGGCACGGTGACAACAAAGAGAGGCACAACAACCCCAGGCACCACGTCCAACACCTGCTCCATTGCTGCTATCGCTGAGGAGCCACAATCTGCTGCTAAAGCGGAAATTTCAGCGGCGGATTTTAGCCTAGTACAAGAAAGGAACAACACTAAGTTCTGCTCAGTTCCAATTACCGATGCATTTGCAGATCAGGTAAAAAAATAACGGACCTAAAGACTGAATTGGCGGAACTACACAGTAAGTATGAAGAGCTTACTAACATTCTGCACCGGGTGAATCCGATAATTAGCATTCTAAATGCCCTAATTAGCACCCATCCTGAGACCACTACTTCTAGTCATAAAGATCTCGTAGTTGGTGGAACTTTTATTGACGCAGTAGCTACTGAACTGCACAAACGGATGTGCTGTGCAGGTAAAGTGGTTGTGTTTAACGTGCCTGACAGAATACTTTTGCTGACCGTGGAAAATGTCTTACTCAAGGCTAGTAGGATGGGAGACCAGGAGTGTCACTGTTTAAAAATTCGCAAAAAGGTTGTGGTAATTAGGAATACAATTGCAGGATGTACAGGGCGCTGTAAGTGAGGAACAAACCACCGATAGTGCTGAGAAGCAGGCAAACCAACAGCTCCAAAAGCTAGACTGTCACAGAAGTACGGCAGTCGAGCCACATCAATTTACTCCAAATTCTGTCATATAATTGCAAGTAATACACCAAATTTCCAAGCATTCTAAGTAATCTTCCATTTCCCGTGAACTTGAGTGGACGTTCAGAGTTTCCATATTGCAAGAATTCATCGTATGAAATAATCCTGCCCGCGACGCCAATTGTGGTAATTAGGAATACGTAATAATAATAAGAAGTGTACTTTGTTGGAACTGGTCCAACAGATTACTACCCAGTCTATAGTCACTATAGATAAACCAATCGACAATGAAAACAAATTTGTCTTAAGACTCAGCGCGTTGACCCTTGTGTATTGGTATCGACCCTGGAAAATAAAGTGTACAGAGAAAGCACGT
>LUCH01007410.1:13440-29707 GCA_013368495.1 Paragonimus heterotremus | reverse complement strand
CCGTGTGGACACCACGTTCACCGCGTACGAATGGACAGCTATTGCTGTGATGTCGTTCAGCCGATATTTTTACTCCAGACGTATCCAACTGACAGATATAAACGAGTGTCTATTCTGTGGCAGGCAGTTTCAACCTAATTTGCCCAGTAAGTGCATGTTTTGAATCCTTATTTTTGTCCGTTCCCTAAACCTCAGCCACTGTTCGCACTTCCCCGGTGATTATGAAAAGCGAGTCTCGCACACCGACGACAACGGATGTCGACTAAGACCGGTCAGCTCACAGTTACCGCTTGCACACGGGCCGAAGAGGGCGCGAACCAACGTCACCTGGAACCATCATCCTCTTTAGATAATTGAGGAAAGTACGTTCCTTCATATGTGCGTACACAGTTTGCTTGTGGATATCACATGCGACCAACGACATGGTGGTGAAGGCTTCATCTCATACACGGTTCCAGTCAACCTGGAGAACACCCATAACAAGTGTGAACCGAAGGCTACATTCTGTGCCGAAGAAAGGCGGAGGTGGTATGTATCATTTTCCACAATCATCGAATATATAATTCACGATTATATCCTCACGTTTTCGTCCTCAGTGACTTAACTCGTCAACCTATGTGCTTCAGCGTAGGGTACCGTTTTGCTTAACTCGTAAGGTAGGACAAATGGACGAAGCAGTTATGGGTGTCCAATCATAGAGCACAATTTGAGATAACTCGTAAGGGAAGAGAAATACGCTGAACTATTGTAGGCTTTTAAGCGGGAAGTGTCCATCGATGTGGTTTGTTAAACAGGTCATCTAGTCTCCATTCCAACTCACGTCATTATTCCATGGAAAGGTTTACAACAGTGGTGGCAAAGGATGGCAAAGCATGGCGAATATAACCAAGAAAATACCACTAACTTGTCCAATTTTGCGCGTGATCCCACGCTAAAATAAGTTTATAGGCGTACCTTACGTTTGCAGTTTTATAAAAAAGCTTAATCCCCATGTTTTAACAGCGGTTCAATCGTCGAGACTTTAATGACGTCTTCCTGCACAATTACGTCCAAGTTCAAATAAAAGCAAATTTTCCCATGTCTACGACATAGATTCTCATTATATCCCAGCATTTGTTCTCCGGAATAACGTAGAATGCAACTTTTCGTTGTTTTTTCATTCATCCTTATGCCACTGAACTACCGCACATTCCTTGCTTACGTCTTCGGAAGAGTGAGACAAAAATTTCCGTGCAACAAAATTATAAGAATTCAGGAACTGAAACACGCCAGGGAATTTCAACAACTCCAATAGCTAAACAAAGCATTTTGACGAAAAGATAACAGAGATATTCACGGTCCACCGATAACACACAGCCTTATATGGTTGTATGGTCTCGGTTCTCACAGGTTTTAACATGCTATATTGTCGTTTGGTGATGGAACCATGCGGCGAAATTATCTATTAACCAAAGGCTATCTGTTTATCTACTAACAGAATATTGTCAGTTTTGTGTTCATATGTGAAGTTACTAGAATACGCGAGAATTTCTTCCACTTTGTTCATATTTTCTTGATGTTTCAGTATCACAGCACCGGCCCTTTTATCTGGCTTGGGAACTATATTTTCCTCTTTCTTCGGTTGCTGAAGAGCTTCCAGGTATTCACCATTTGGACAGAACTTTTGTTGTATTGAAGGTCGCTGGAATTTGCATGACAGATCGAGTAAATTGGTCTTCAGTCAGCCGCCATTATCCGTTGGTGTCGGAGCCAAAACATTTAAGTGAGCATAATAATTCCCGAATGGCGCCTCCATCGGGTTTTTTGTACGCTTTTGAGACACTTGAAAGCTACCCAGCAAACCATGCGTAGACATCATTTGCAAGGCTTCCCATCGAATGCACATCTTATGCCATCTTTACCTGATCCTTTAGCTTACAATGATTACACAGAAAGAAATGCACTGGCTACCCATAAAAGTCCTGACAAGTGGCGATAAAAGTGGGGGTGATGGAAAAGGTATATAGCAACGGACAAATGTAAAACGTTTCCATATTTATCATCCTCTGAAATATTCCGCAAGGCCGCTAGTTCCGTGTATAATGGAGATTGTTGGCACCTGGCAGCTTTCCATATCTTAGCGACCGTCAATCAGCGACGTTTGCGGGGGAAGTCACAAAATATACTCTTCCGATGTTGCAAAATGCGTTCGTGTGTGCGTTGCAGCACTTGTAAACCGACGTGAACTTTTATTGGAACTGACTCCGATGGGCAACTCCTGACCGTACAACGGAGGATGCCTAATCAAGGTGACCGCACATAGTCAAGGTTGAATGTAGAGAGGGTAACGAGGGACAACGACATAAACGGGGCAAGAAGGTGGGGCGTGCGACGCAAAACGATGCGTTCATCCGGAAAGAAACAGTTCATGGCGTGCGCGTAAAATTCCGTTCACGTGAAATTTCTCATTGGGTGTACATTCCAGAACTGTTTTGTGCACCGTGCCCGCGTATCCGTTTAATATACGGGCGGGCTGGTGTATCGCAGATTTCCGTTTTTGTACAGACGGTAATCAAGACCCTGTCAATCAGCATGCAGTTGAATAACACATCGAGCCATTCTTGGAAAACATCGGAAGGATACACACTGACATTGACGCCAAACATAAAAACAACAATCGGATCCGTTACAATCAGCTCAACTGGGTGAAAGCACTGGTTATTTTGTGAACTCCCTTGCACCCGTTGGTGGTAAACCATCCACATTAATCTGGATTTCCAAAGGTGTCGCTCACCATGGCCGCCTGCCACGAACAGCATTTACAGTGCTCTTAACCAATCCCGATTGAGCATATCTTCCTGGACAAACGCTTGGACAACTGGTTTGCAATGACAACAAAGTTTGCGCGTCGCTGAGCAAATCTGGTATATTCTTCTCCAGAAAGCTTCACGGTTGTGACCTGCACTCTAGGAATTTAGTTAAAAACGGCAGTCCTGAAGATGGTCGACAATGCCAACGTTGTGAAGATTACTTCCAGAATTCTGCGCACCAGTTCCTTTTGAGCCGTCCTGTGTATGTGAAACCGATCGTTCAAGTATGAATAGGGCCCAAACGGTCTCCAGATGACTGCTGTGCTACCTATTCTGATGCGAGCACAAGTTTCGCAAACGTCCACGTGTTCTGAGGGTACTTGTACATTATGACTGAGCTTGGCATATGTATGTTACACATTCCGACAGTTGGCGGAACGACTGGCAAACATTTCAGGGCTTCAATGTAGCTTTATTAGATTGCATAGCGTCAGTTAATTTTACGTTAACTTGGTATTGACCGGGAAATCACAGCATTGACGAACATCTCTGGTTACTGTCCCGTGCAGCTGTTTAAAAACGTGGACAACATCGACACGAAACATACGGGCATACTAGGGTGAATCTTGCGTAAACCGTTGAGGATACATTATAATTGTCTTCTTCAATTCCGTTGAAAAACAGTTAGGGGAGACTACCGATATTTGGCTTTTTCAAAACTTAGTAGCGATTTCGTGAGGAACGTACCGTATAATTGATAGGGTTACAGCGAAAAATTGGAAAACGTACTTGTTACCATCAATGAGCTCTGCAGCTGGCGAAAACACTGACCAACAATCTTCTCAAGCATTAGTATCTATGATACGAAGACGGAAGTGTTTTAAATGAAATGACACGAGTGACTTCCGGTGCTATCGACAAAGAAGTAACAGATATAAGTGAGTTTCTAGCCGTATGATAAGTGGGCACTGAGCCGCTTACAAATGACAAGTTACATTCAGACGTAGCCAGTGAATAATAAACTAGATAACGGACATGATGTCAACGATAGAGTGATACATATTATTCCTGTTTACGCCGTCCCATGTAGACCGTAGACAGAAGCAACCACGTGATGACGTCATGTGCGATCGAGTTCAGGAATGGCATTTCATTGATCGGTTTCTACGTGAAATACTGACGGCAAAGCAGATTGAACATGCACTTCTGATAGATAATTGATCTATCAATGTAGTGGCATAGCTTTGATTAGACCGTACTGTGATATTTAGCTTGTGATGTGAGGCAAACACAACGCGGTTAGAAACTGAAAATTCATGTGTATCTCTCTGTAGATACCGCTGGGATGCACGGCTATATGCAGTCTATCGGGGCAGCTGTAAACCTCTTAAGTTGGAGAGGACAAGACAAAATAATAATGGTTTACTCAGGTAAAATAGGTTTTGTGCGCAAATAAATTATGGTTAGCAAATTGTGCAGCTTACAACGAAGTAAAATCTGTGCAGAAAATTTTACCCTTAGCAACTGGCAATCAACAGTGCGTTGACGTAAAATTTGTTGAGGTGGCATCGGAGTGACGAAGGGGAGTACGGGTGGCAGTTTGTAGTATCAATCCGGAATGTGTTATGTGTAATGATGTGAGAAATGTTGGCCGGTTTTTATGTAACCAACGTAAGGTAACATATCTAAAAGACCTACAGTGAGGTAACTTTTATATTGGGGTGGGGATGTCGGAACAGTTGAACTTGACATGGTGCAAGTCGGTGTTCGTGATTGGATAGTGGAGCGGTAGCGTCGCGGACCTGGTGTGGGAGTTTTGCGCTCCGATCTTCCAGGCTGGTGTTTTGCTACCGCAACCTCAATTTCAACCACAGTGATTCGAACACAACTGTCGTTGATTCTGGTCAGACTCGCCACCCCCAAACACACAAAATTGAGCGTTCTTATAAGATGGAGACGTGTATTTCACAACGAAAATTCCGAGGGAGACATTGTAAAAGTGCAAAATAGGTTACCGAGGCTAACACAATGCTATTTTGGAGAAAAAGTAAAACATTTTCCCTAAAACAAGTGCAAATATGACCGATTTTCATGAATTCCTGATTGTCCTCATTGTAACACAAGTATTTTGCTCGATAATGTGTAAATATTTGTCCTGAAGTGTGCACTTCTATACTTCCGGAAAAATTTGGAAAACTGCCTTTCAAACCAAAACGGCGGACCTCAGCTTGTTTTGACATTGAATCACAATACCGGCAAACTACACAGTTGGTGATAAAATTTATTGACAGGGACAATAAATGAAATCAGGCACTGAGATCGAGGTTATGCAATAAGTATAAAAGTTAAGAGGTAAGGTTTTCTAGATGCTGTTTGAATGGGTAAACTGCACCCAAAAGCACCACGTTTACTTTTGAAATCCCCAACCGATTGCATGAGAAATACATCCTTTTCAAGTCTACTTCGACAACCTGTAGTACGTAGCGGTAGACGGGATTCAGCCTTCACTTCGTGAGGTCGAAGTCTGTTTATTCATGATGAGGGTGACTAGTTAACTTTACAGGGCATCCATCGACAGCCTGCAGCCGTGTTGGACTAAATAGCCAAGAATGGTCACGGTCAGTGCGGCCGGTAAATATGCGTTGGATGAGGATCAGATCCTCTCACAATCGCCTATATAACATCCAATACTCGTGCAGCCTGTCATTTTTGCGAATCGACGCGTTTCAACCTTGGCGCTGGGTGAGTATCTACACGCAGCACCCTATGAAGTGCTACCTTTTCAAGCATCAAACATGGCGGGTTCACCTTGACACATTATTCCAGGTAAAGTCTCAAAAGCGCAGTGAACAGCTCATAGAACGTACTCTGCGTCAGCATCCTGAAGACTCCACAAACCACCTACAACACAACATTTACTGGCAGCATGCTGCCGTTAATCGCCGGCATCAAACTCTCCGCAGATAATGATACCGATGACCGCCTGTTGACTCAGAAGAGGCAACTCTGTTTCTTTCAATGTGTACGTTGGGGTATCAGTAGCACCAGTACCACTGCATAATACCGTGCGTTTTTTACGATTCGCGGATGACAGTCACTGTGCTGACCACCTCCAAAGCTGTTTTAATCCATCTGCAAGACCATCGGACATCTTGTCTTATTTATCATCTGTCAAATCCTGAATTCATCCGCAAACTTCGGTGAAGACACTTTACAGGAACTCCGGAAACCTAGTGGCGTGGGATCAGAGGAGGCCTCGAAAAGTAACACATACATGACCGTGCCAATCCTCCAAGCTCGAGAATAGACACTTGTTCTTGAACTCATACACTGCTTTCTGCCCCGTCTCACCCAATCCAAAGGAATGTAGTTTCATACGCAGCCTTGCCGAGGACCTTACTGAAATCAGTGAAAACTACACCTACGATATGGCAGTGATCATCTGTCCCCACCGAATTCTCCTTCCTGGTAAGAAGAATAATTCGGCATGAGTGTACACGCTTGAGACCGTGATGGACCCAATTAAGCAGCCCGAAACAGATAGGTAGACTTCAACAGTCTCTTCCACCAGCCTATCGAGGGGTTTCACCACGACGATAGTCAGGCTAACAGGCCGACTACAAGGAAGTGTCGTCCCGTCCTTCTTTGTCAACGTGGCACACACGATCACCGTACGCCACTCCACGAGGACGGCTGCGTTTTTAATGGACCTCCAAAGAGGCCAGACCAAGCGGGCTCCATAGAACCTATGCAAGTTGAGAAGGCAGTTTTGGTCTGTTCATCCGGTCCAGCTTCTATTGTCGTGTTCAGCCGACTCAGTATCCGAAAGTTTTAGTTTCGGAGATGCAACCTATTATCAATAGACGCCCCACAATTGTTGTTCTAGTTTCAGGATGGTGCAGGCGGCTCCAGCAGGAAGTTGTCAACATACTGGCCCTCGAATATGCATGCTTTATCGAAAACAGAATAAAATGGATATCCAGCTCGATCCCTGATGAGAAGTACTACGGTAGTCTGACCCCATTACTGTTCATGTATCCAAAAAACGCTCCGTGTTAGCGATAACACAGTCAGCTACTTCCCTCTTACCGTTACCTGTAGCTCTGAAAATCTGTTTACAAGCACCTGCAGCTACCCAGTAAACCATGAAGGTGATATCCGAAGAAACAGTGATGTATAATTCCTAGGCATTCGCCTGCCTTCGGACTGCCTTCCTGCTCTCTCGGTCAGTCCATGGGGGAGTTTCCCAGGCCCGTTTAACGAATGAGAAGGATATATGAGTTTCACGGATGAGTATAATGCGGTTGTGGAGATTTTGATAAACAGTTACGATCCCCCTTGAAAGAGAAGGACAGAAGCAAACGCAATACGACGAGCAATATCTCGATCACCAACGGAATACATTGCAATCGCAACATGACATGTGAACCGGAGCGTAAGTGCTGGAACCCAACTCTCGCAACTTAAGACCCCCAGCAGACCAGCTTCATGTGCTGCTCAGCTTGAAGGCGAAGCAGTCATGAACAGTGACATAAAACAGATGTTCCGCGGGCGGTTTGAATTTATGGCGTGGGAAGGGAATATTCACTGTCTGGATTGCGCATTCGAAGAAAGCTCAAGTCTCCGTTCAAAATATTCATAGAATATCAAAAAAAAGCCACACTTGTGGACTGGATGCTGAAATGTGGAATATCGCTATCATGTATTTGAGGCCCCTGAGACTACTTGTGGGCACCAGAAAAATAAATGAAAGGTGCGGGAGTTACCAATAATGCTGCATGACGATTTGCTGTCCAAGTGAGCTACCGGTTGGGGCGTTCATTTTTAGTCACCAACACCGGCACCTTTGGAATCTTGTGCAAATTTTTGAATGGATCTGAGAAAATATATTCTGGTAGCCAGTCTGAAAGTTGGCGGTTGCTGCAATAACAAGTGTTACCTGGAGGCCAGTGCCAACAGCGCATAACGAAATGGATGTTCGAAGTGGTTCTACCGCCGGTGTATCAAGCTCTCAAGGTAAGCTTATCACTTGTATATGTTTCGTAAGGAGCTGTTGTGGGTTTGCGGGTCACATATAGTTAAACTTCACGGTTGTACTTCTGTTATGAACACTGGTGCAAACCAGGAGGGGCACTCTAGCAGTAGCGCACCGCGTGCCGTGCTCAACGAGGTAGATGGCAACAAGGGAGAGAGTGAGGGGTTAATGAACTGAATGATCCGAATACTGAGGAAGAATGTTGCAACGAGGTGAAAGGTTCTGATGAAGTCCGGGTTAAAAAAGGAGAAAAGCTTCTACAAAGCATGACCACTCGCCAGGTTTGGTCAGTGACTTAGAAGATAAATCTGCTCCCGGAATTAAAGCTGAACTCAACATCCTTGCTGTCAGCAGGGTGAGTTACAGAAAAGTGACCGTCGTATAAGAGGACGAAGGCAATAAGCGGAGTGAGAAAAAGGATAAAATAGCGAATGACCGAAAATCGGTCAAAGAAAATGTAAGGGGAAGGAAAGAACTTAAGAAACTGGAGGGGCTAGTTAGGGATATTTGTTTGAGGAGGTTAGCTCAAGGGCAATGATTTATGCAGGTCCATAACCAAGGTGAGTTTCTGGCCAAAGCCGTGCCGGGTCTCGAAACTAAAGGGGACTTAGCCCTTGGAAGAAATAAGAATGTCGTCATCAAGGGCATCTCTGAGCCCACTATCAAAAAAGGTGAAGCCAGGGAACAAGCGATGAGATTCCACCTGGTAAAGTCCCTAAGGCAAGTAAGTATTCCTGAGCATATGGCTACTAAACGGGTTGTGAGGTTGGGAAATTGTCAGGCAAATACACGCAGCCATAGGCCAATGTTGACCAAGTTCTCTCATCTCAGGCACCAAGATGGACCATTAGCGGCAGTAGGGCAGATGTGCACGGCTACACAAGGTCGAGTTACGGTACCACTGGACGACTTTGCTGGATGGACGAATACCAGCGGTCCAAGTGTTACTTGATTACCAATTGCCGCGCAGCAGTGCATTAAAGATTTGATGCCACGGGTTCGGCTAACACGCTTACTCGTGGAGCGGGAGGATGGGGGGACAGACGGAGGACTTACGCCCGTTGTAAAGGCTACTCAACATGAGGAGTATAGATGGTTCAGTTTAAAGCTAGGAAAGAGTGGAAAACCTCCCACAAAAAAACCGGGGAAGTGCTCCGGTGTAACTCCTGACCCATGGACCACTCCTCGAGTCAAAAGGATTGGAACAAGGGGTGGTTGTGAGAATTCCCTTGGGGTACTGTATCCCTATTCTGGTGGTCCGGGGAAAAAACGGAGTGAGCTGTCAGGGGAACCAGGAGGGGAAAAGGTCGTTGCAGTTACTGAAACCTAGCTACGAGGGAATATATCCGTCGATACAATATCACCACCGGGATATTCGACCCACAGTGTAGATAGACAGGATCGCAGAATGGGTGGATTTTGTCCTGTTGTTGATAACACGGTATTATAGGCGGCTTCGAGAAAATGAGTTCAATATGAGGAATATTCAGTTGCCAAGCTATTCCTTGGCAGGCGGCACAACAACGTCGTTGTTCATGTGCGTTTACAGAAGTCCCTCTAACAATCGACAGGAGGAGGAACAACTACCCAATGTTATTAGACGGCAAGCGAGCACGTCACAGCGATTCCTCATTGTAGAAGATTTCAACGCTGCAGGCGTGGATTGGCGATAGATGCATGCTGACGGAGGTACGCTTGGTGAGGCATTGTTGGACTTTTAAACAAAGACGGTATTATCTCAGCACGTCAATGAGACCACTAGGTAGGGGAAAGGTCAAGCTGCCAAAGTTTTAAATCTTATAATAACAAGAAAATTCAATGATATTTCGAACTTGAAGGTCGGAACTCCTGTGGGCAAGAGTGACCAGGGAATCATACGACCGAAATTTGGCTGTGTCTACGTTACCTCCCTGTCAAACGTCATAGATCCTTTAGAAGTATGAGTATACACCCACTAGCGTCGGACGGGAAACAGTTGAGCTGAAGAAGCTCTCGTGGCACCAATTATGTCAGCAAAGTTCGAGCCACAATTAAAGCTAAATTTATGCACCTAACTGACGCACATGCACCACTAAGACGCAATAAACATAAGGGCAAGACTGTGGTGGAAGAATAGAACCAAAAAGCACTGAAGCGCAAAACGAAAGCCTGGACTGTATGCAAATAGTCTGGGGGTACATCCCATTTTGCCGGTAAAAGGCGGCTAGAAAGAGATTGTGAAGTACAAAATGAATGCAGGAAAACGTTTGAATTGAACCTGGCGAAGGACCACCATGAGAACCTTAAATCCTTTTTTAGCTATGTCCAGGTCAAGGGGGCCATTACGGAAGGACTGATTAGCATTATCGATACTGACGGCACTGTTATCGAATCGCTACTACAAATAGCAGAGGTTTTCCGCCGATTTTCTGAGATGGTGCATATTCCAGACTCTGGAGCTACCATAATGGGACTCAGCACAGGGACTGCAGGAGGGTCAATGATAGAGGAAGTTGAAATGAGAGAGGAGAAGGTTAGGAATACATTGGATAAACTAGACGCGAATAAGGCGATGGGGTCGGACTACATCCATTCAAAGGTACTAAGACCTCTCAGTGATGTTTTACAGGAGCCTTCCCGGCCGTGTTGTTTTATCTTGCCCTACAAAAGGCCATCATCCAGGGTGGCTGGAGGAAGGCAGGGATTGTTCCCATCCATGAGGGTGGGTAACAAGCCCGAGGTGGGCAATTAACAATCAGTAAGTCTAACATCAGTTGCCCTGAAACTGATGGAAAGAGTTATTAAAAATAGGTTTGTGAGACATCCTAATAAACATAGGCTTCTCTGTGCAGACCAACATGGATTTAGGAGGCATAGGAATTGTCTCGCCAACCTGATATGCTTCCTCGATGAAAGCATAAAAATGCTGGATAGGGGAGAGGAAGTTGAGTTTTGCTACTTGGACATCAGGGAGGCATTCCATTTCGTGAACCACTGACCATTAATCCTCAAACCAGGGACATTTGTTTCCCTTTCAATACTGGTAGGATGGATAAAGGGATCATAAAGGAGCCGCACGTTCCATAGACAGATGGCGTGAAAAAGTCCGCAGTAGGTGCGGTGATTATTGAACCGTTCGCTAACGATTCAAGTTCACAACGGGTTACGCGTAATCTGTTGATCCGACAGTGCCTTTCTCAATATCCAATAGCAGAGAAGATAATCGCTCTTCGAAACGGTTAATGACAAGGCGCTCTTAAAAGCTGGATTTAATACGGCACTGATTGAATCAATGTACGTGAAAACTAAATCTCATGTCGAATGTGAAAAATCCACAGAAAGTGAATAAAAAATGTGCTTGTACAACAAATTTGACAACTAGGCACCGTTCATTAATGGGGGACGATTAAGAGGGAACTGGTTTCAGTTAAACAATTAGTAGCTGGTTAGGTTGGAGCAAAATGACTGTTCACGCATCGAGAAATGGTAAGAATTATAAGCTACTCAAGAAAGAATATGGGGGGAAAATGTCTTATTTTGACATTCAGAAATGGACAGGGCCCTGACTGAATGAAAGTAAGGGAAGCGCTTACAGTAGTTGGTGTAAGAGTGAATATAGTCAATACTGTTGATTCTTAAGGAAAAATAGTCAAACACGGGGCCGCCCTTCAACACTGATCAAACAAAGCAGAGCAATCTCAGAATCATGCAACGGACCTTAACAAAATCAACACTGGTCAAGGGTGCACCTCAAGGCACAGTTTTTGGTCCACTACCGCTTTCAATTTTATTCACCCATCTCACTAAAAATCTAGTGTCCCTGCTACATCTTCTCTGATGATGTGAAGGTTGTAGAAAACCATGACAACACGAACATGCAGGGGGATTTGAATAATGTCCAGAAGTGGCCAAATTAACGGCACCCACTCTTGAATGTAGACGAGTGTAATCAACTGCTCGCCGATGAACAGCCAAAGTCAATCAGGTATTTTGGCAAGGATGGTGAGGACAGGGATTCGAGGAGCGTAGATCCAACCAACAGCTTGAGATTTCTCATACAGGGAAAATTCAGCAGTGTATAGTGGAGGCGCGAAAAAGGAACAGAGCGCTGTATATGTTGAGGGAAACGTTAGAGTCAAGTAGCCCGGAAGAGTTGTTGTCACTTCATAGAGCTTATGTGAGGCCACATCTAGAATACTGTGTGTAGGCTTAGAGCCCGCTGATGGTAAAAAATGTGAAGCTACTTGAGAAAGTTCCTATGAGTTTTACAAGGTTGCTTGAGGGAATGCGACATAACTCGTATAAAGAAAGGTTAAGAAAAATTGACCTGTCTTCTCTTGCACGAATGAGGGTCAGAGGACGCTTGATAGGATCTTCCAAGATTCTTGAGGGAATAATCGGATCTGAGGCGAAATCTCTGTTCAGCCTGCGCGCAAACTCACACCTAGGAGTCCACAGTTTCAAGTTGGAGAAGTGTGTTGCTACATCGATTGGGGCTCACACGCACTTATTTTGAGTCATCAACTGTTGGAACATGCTTTCTAAGAGTGCAGTATCTTCTTGCAGTGTGACAAATTTGAAAAGAAAGCTAGACGAGTGCTGGCCATCTTTTGTCCGAACCTGTTGTGATGGTTTGATTTGGACGAGCTTCCCAAGTACTCTTCTAGACACAAGTTTAGGTTAAACAACTTTTCCTCTTCATTTGCTGTTATTGTTATCTCTTTTCAATCTCATTTATTGTTTTTATTTTATTTACAAGGTTAGTCTTAGAAGCTGATTGTATAGGTTATAGGAATCAAGCCCACATTGGTCTTACATTTAACTGTTGTTTCACGTCATTCCAGCGGGAGAATAGAGTTGTATTTACCGGATGTAGCTGTGAACTTGTGTTCCGATGACACTGATTGCTTGAACTCCTCAGCTTTTATTTGGTAGCCGTCATACCAACTCATGGAAGTGAAGAATCTCTTCTCATTATCGTCGCAGCGCTGGGCGCCCTGAAAAACACGCTGGTGCAAGAAAATATATTCTGGCCGAGGCCGTTTCGTCCTGGAATCTGAAATAAGGTTAATTATGTAATGTGCGACCGAAACCAGCAGGCGCGCCCGGGCTGAAGTTGAATTGGTGAAGGCGGGTGCTGCTGTATCGTCGTTGTCGTTTTATTTATCGGTTATTCAAGGCATATGCATGGCTTACCGGGCCTTTGGCTCATGCTTGTTCGTGTCGGTTCCTTTTAAAGGATTGTTGCTGGAACCGCCTACTTCGGAAGAACGCTGGCTGCGGTGTTTCCATGTTGCCCCAAAGTTGGTCCGCAGGTGTAACAGACAACCAGAGTAAAGACGGCCGGCCTACATGTTAAAATTAAACCCAGGTAGCACGACCGACTCACAAATGACAGATGACCGTCTCACGAGTGACTGATGACCGTCTCACCGGTGACTAATGAGTGTAACAACTGAACACTTCCCAGTCACTCACGAGTCGGTTGAGGGAAAAATTTATCTTAGTCCACATTTCGTTACGAGCGGCTTTCGGCAAGTTTTCTACACGATATCGTTAACGAATACGACATATTCGCCAGCTGAATTTCCAGGATATCACGTCAGCCTATCACGGTGATACCATCAAGTCGAGGAAGTTGTTAAAAACGACTTCGAAAGAAAAATAATTTATGCAAACATGAGGAAATGTAAAACCTTAATGACGATTCATTCGTCTACTGCAGGTTTGGTTTGTCTTCTATTATTAGAAACATTTTTTTCGCATTTTGCATTTAACGTAACAATTTTTCCTTTAAAACTGCATGAGACACTGACCAACTGATGTTTTATAACGGTTTCTGTGAGGTATGGAAGTCAGTTGGTCAACGTACAACTTACCGACGGGTGCAAACGCAAATAGGTTAGATGGCAATGCGAATCAACTATTCACTCCAAGCACGTTGGCACTGGCGGCCAAGTAGTCTGCCATGGCCGACATGAGTGTAGTTGTTGTGACGGTCGCTGTAATCGATTGTAACTAATTAATGGGTGACTTCTCAGTTGATTGTTGCACTTCTGTCTGTTTTTTATTATAAACGGAATTAGCATAGTCCATTTCATTGTGATATTTCATTTTGTTGTTTTAACCTATTTCGGCGGCAACTCAAAATTTGCGTTACCAACTTCGAGCGATTGATATGCTTCCTCGAGGCTGTTCCAAATCAACATCTTCCAGACGTGTTATCCAAGCACTTAATCCTGACTGTCCACTGCTGTTTAAAAGTAATGTGGATTCTCCTAATCCTACTGAAGACGGCTAGTTCGTATTTTAAATAATCACGACCCTGTGGTTTTCGTGTTTGCAGATTGTCTTGCGCCCGTTCGTGAAGAACCGGTCATTCATTAGCTCCCGCCGTTCATGAAGTTATGTCGAATGCCCTGATTGACACCGAGGTTGTAACTGATACCGAGTATTCGATTGATATTGACGACAAATCTACCCTACAGTGGACAATGATTATTTGCTCCGGTATGTCCATCATTTATTCTTAATGCTGTTAAACCAGAGTCATCAAGCACAGCTACGGTAACAGAAACACTTCGAAGAGCTGCCTTGAGAACAAAGGTGTCCCGAGCAACCCTGCGAATATTTATGGATGAACTTCGACCGCTGCATCCTGAGTTGAGCCTAGGCCCTGGAACATTGATGCAAACGCCGCGACATTGTAAATATCGGAAAGTGGGTGGTGGCGACTACGTCTATTTCAGCATCCGTGAATATCTCGATTTTGCCATGCAGGATTCAGCACTCTTCAGAAATATCGCAACAGACTCTTTACAACTGAATATAGACAGACTAACGTTGTTTGAGTGCTCCAGGTTGCAATTGTGGTCTATTTTGGGTCGTTGGGTTCGGCCAGATTGAGCGGACTTCGTTGTCGGTGTTTTCTGTGAAATGGCCAAGCCACCAACTGCGTGCGAATATCTCAGTGCGTTAGTGTCAGAGCTGAAAGAATGAATGACCATTGGGTGGACATTCCCATTAAGTACGCAGCTGGATCGCATTCAGATCGACTGCATTATCTTTGACGCCCCTACTAGAGCTTTTGTGAAACAGAGGAAGCTACACTGGGTATACTTTCCCTGTGACCGTTGTGCCGCTCAAGGCGTGCACAACAGCGGTAGGATGACCAGCCCGGATTTGTCGGCTCCTCTTAGGAATGACGAGGATTTTAGATCACGCCATCAGTCCGAACATCATGTTCGATAATCCGCGTTTGAGTCGTTGGACATTGATATGATTTATGCATTCCCGTCGGACTATATGCACATGGTATGTTTGGCATCACTAAACGGTTAATCTATTTATGGCGCGCTGCTTCAGCTGCCTCCGCCGGACGTTGGTCACAAGCGTCGATAAAAATGGTTAACGACCGTCCGCGTGCGCTTAAATTAAACTTAACCGTGGGTTTCCCCCGTGAATGCCGAGATTGGGATCAATTTGAGCAGTGGAAGACCACTTAGTTCCATCAGTTTCTGCCCCATTTAGGATAGGTGGCCATGAAGGGAGTTCAGAATGATTTGCAGTACGAGAACATTTTGAACTTCTCCATTTGTTTTTATGTATTGCGCAGCCTGTCACATGCGTCGCATTACGCCAGGTACGTTAGTACAACGTTGAGGAATACTGTGCAACAGTTTGCAGGCGTCTACAGAGCACACTATTTGATTTACAACTTTCATGCAGCGATCCATATTGCCGACGATGTGATTCGCCGCGGGCCTTTGGATTCGTATTCAGCTTTCCCGTTCGAGTCTTACATGAGCAAGCTAAGAAGACTGGTACACTTGCCATTCGTACCAGCAGCACAGATATTCCGTCGAATTGCAGAGGAACGGAAGACAAATGAATTACCTGTTGCAGACAACATAGATGATGCTTACTGCGTAAATATTAGGCCGCCATCCTTCAAGTACAGCTTCATCAAGCTGAAAGGTGTTGTTTATAGCGACGTTCCACCAGACAACGCAGTCGTTATCAAAGTAGAACCAGGATTGTTAACGCTCATCAATGGGGACTCTGTTTTGGCCAATTCATACGGTGGAATAGGAAGACGGTTCAAACGTATACCTTCTACAGACATTTCCATTTTCAAATGTACTGGACTGTCATGTAATACGAGGTGGTACAGAACTTCTGATATTGAGTGCGAATGCATTGATGTCGTATGAAATGAACCAGTGCAGTCGAGGGAGTGAAACGGACTTCCTGTTTCGTCTGCCAATTGAGTCAGTTGACGATCTGACTACGTTTGAAAGCATGATTGAGAATGGACAACTGCACAACAAATTGGTAAACAGAAGTACAGATTTCATGGTCAATATCCAGGTTGCACCTCTCATACTTGCGGGCAAAGACAGCCAAAAAGCCTGTATTGCTAACGCAACGGGCCTTATAATCCACCAAGAACTAGTGAAGGACA
>LUCH01007409.1:13267-29080 GCA_013368495.1 Paragonimus heterotremus | reverse complement strand
GACTGGAAAATCTATGGGAATGCGACAGCTGCGATCAATTGTGAGTGATGCTCAATTTGAATAATGAAGCCGTTCTAAGAGGTTGATGCAGAGCTTCCCCCAGAATGCTACTAGTGTAACCAGGAGCCTTCTTTACACAATATAGGCATGCAACAATGAGATGACAAAAATGTAATTTTCATCGCTAAGCAAATGTCCAGCTAGCAGGTCGGTCGCAGACTGACGGTGCGCTGATGGAGTTCGTTATTTAGGTTATTTAGTATTCGGTGCACCTCTATCGCAGCGGATTACCCAACCCCAAAAGATTCACAAGTGAGAAAAAGGGGGGAGGTAGGTTTACCCAGTGCTGAACGATAGTCTCCAGGAGTTGTCCCTCCGTTGCACCAAATCCAGGTGATCTAAAATTGAACGGACGGTGAAACACCTGTACCAGGTAGAAAAACAAGCTCACTGTGTTAAGGGGACGTCCGGCATCAGTAGTCCGTTGGGGATCTGACACCTTTTGATTCGTCGAGTAATATTGCAAGTCGGTTGCTGAAATCTCGCTCAAAAAGAACTCGGAGAAAACGTGTTAGTGTGTGCCGACAAAAATGACATTGATTAAAGGTAAAAAGATAGTTATGATGAACGGGCATGTTACCTGTGGAAAACGCTAACTTATTCAGCAAACCTGACGGGCTTTCGTGCGCGCCTACCGCGTCGGTCATGCAGTACAGAGGAAGGTGTGGTGTTGCAATCAGGTGCGTTTTCCATAGGTTCAGAATGGGACGACGGAGCTGTAGGTGTAGGCACGATACTATGCTCATCATCTCCGATAAACGCGGGTTTGACCCGATCAATTGAAACGACTTCACGCTTGCCCTCACGCACGATAGTGAGGGACTTTTCGTCCCGCTGTAACACGCGGAAAGGGCCTGGATACGGCGGCTGCAGAGGCTTACGTGGGCCGTCCGAACGCATGAAGACGTGAGAGCAGGAAGAAAGCTTCTCGTGTAAGTGCACGGGTGACGACCGTTCTCGTGGTTGTACTGGGCGTAACGGTTGCATGTAATTCGCCAGGCGTGCTACATACTTTCCACAATCGACAGTTTTGGTTGCCGAAGGAGAGACTAGTTCGTTGGGCAATCGTAGGGTGCAACCAAAGACACGTTGACCCGGTGTGGCCTTCAAGTCAATTTTGACAGTATTCCGCAACCCAAGAAGTACAAGCAGTAAAGCTTCTTGCCAGGAGGAATTTGACTGCGCACTGAGGGCTACTTTCAACTGACGATGAAATCGTTCCACCATTCCATTGGATTATGGATGATAGGCAGTAGTACGTATATTCTTGTACCCAATGGTATTAAGGAGATCTGTGAAAGATCCTTCAAAATGGGAACCACGATCTGTAATCATCACAACAGGGCAACCACATTGGGCTACCCAACTTTCTAAAAAGGCGCCAGCCACTGTTTCGGATGAGCAATCGGGAAGCGGGATTGCCTCGGCCACCTCGTGAAACGGTCGACACAGACCAGGAGGAAATTAAATCTGTTGGAAAGCGGTATCGGTCCAACAAGGTCGACGTTCACATGATGAAGACGTGCATCGGGTGCCGGGAAGGCACCAATAGGGCTTTTAGTGTGCCGATGAACCTTAGAACGTTGACATTCCAGGCAGCAACTAACCCAATTTCGGACGTCGTGATTCACTCTAGGCCATACAAAGCGTTCAGTGATAAGCTTCACTGAAGCACGTATGCCAGGGTGCGATAAGTTGTGCAGTGCATTGAACACTGTACGACGAAACGATAAGGGCACTACGGGCCTAGGCACGCTTTGTGAAACATCGCAAAGGATGGTGCCCTCAGAGGAAGTTATGGGAACAGGTCGTATTTTGAGTGAGCCACATTGGCGGAGTTGTTCTATCTCGAGGTCGCCAGTTTGTGCCGCGGCCATAGCCGCCAAATCGGGACGAATAGGCGTGGAATTGCTCAACTGGTAAGCCCGTGGGAAGGCATCAGCGACAGGGTTAAGGACACCCGAGACATGTCGTATATCTATCGCAAACTGAGAGATCTAATCCAGATGCCTGGTTTCCCTCGGAGAATACCTGTCGGACGAAGAGTTTAAAGAATACACCAATGGCTTATTGTTAGTGTAGACCGTGAACCGTCGGTCTTCAAGAGAATGCCGAAAGTGGCGTATAGCAAGATAGATGGCTAGCTTTTCTCGCCCAAAGGTACTATATCGAGTCTCGGCGGGTTGCAAGCGTTTCGAAAATAATGCAAGGGGTTGCCAACTGCTTCTAACGTACTGTTGTAGCACGGCGCCAACAGCAGTAACGGAAGCGTTGGTTACGATCGATAAGTGAGCGCTAGGGTCTGGATAAGCGAGCAGGGCTATTTTGGAGATAGCCTCTTTAAGTTGTGTAAAGGCTATACGCGCTGAATCCGTAAATGACAGTTTACAATCGCCTCCACGGGGGAGATCGGTCATTGGCTGCATAATATGTGCGCAGTGAGGGATGAATCGACGATAATAGTTTGCCGGTCCACAGAACCTACGAAGTTGCTTAAAAGACGAGGGCTCAGGATAATCCTGGATAGCCTGAACTTTGGAAGGAAGGGCGGCAATTTCGTCGGCTGAAATATGGTGACCTAGAAACTCTATGGTCGACTTGCCTAGTTCGCATTTCTTCCAGTTGACCGTAATACCGTAGTTAGTCAGTCGCTTAAACAAACTACATAGATGCGAAAGGTGCTCCTCCTCAGATGAGCTAGTGACCCAGATGTCGTCGAGATAAGGATAGACGAAGTCCAGACTGCGGGTGACTTCGTGTATGAAGCGTTGAAATGTCTGGGCGGCATTGGTTAGTCCGAATGGCATTCGTACGAACTCGAAAAGACCAAATGGAGTAATCACAGCGGTCTTGGGTATGTCTTCCGCCGCCACTGGAATTTGGTTATAAGCGCGGACCAGATCTATTTTTCTGAAGATATTTTTGCTCGCGAGGCAGGTCGTAGGATCCTGCATGTGTGGAATGGGATACTTATCAGGGCTGTCAGTCTGTTGATGGAGCGGTAGTCATCGCAAGGACGCCAGTCTCCTGATTTCTTGGGAACCAAATGCAGTGGTGAGGCCCAAAAACTATCGGAAAGGGGAATGATCCCGAGTTTGAGCACGTGTTCGAACTCTGCCCTAGCGACTTTAAGTTTCTCAGGGGCCAACCTGCAAAGCTTAGCCGATACGGGCGAGCCCTTGGCTCTTATATGGTGTGCGGCATTTGAAGTCACAGCTGGCATGGTGTTCGATGCCCGAACTAATTGTGGGAACTGTTGAAAAAGTTCCGCAAAAGATGAAGCAGGCGGTGTTGCGTAAACAGAACTGATTGCTGCGATTGTAGTGCGGTTACCGTTAATGCTGAGATGTGTGACGACATCTGTTAGTTTCCGGCGTCGCGTATCGACTAAAAGGTCGAAATGCCGGAGGAACTCGATACGATGATAGCAAACGGAACAGCAGCGACAACGAAAATCCAACGAAAGTTTCGTCGGAGACCTAAGTACAATGTTAGCGAACGCCGGCCGAAAGTCCTGATAACGGTGCCATTGGCTGCACGGAGATGAGGAGCGCCTGACTGCGTCGCCTCTGAAGGGGTCTGTAAGACTACGCCAACCTCCGCTCCTATGTCCACCAGGAATGCAGCACCTATGGAGAGATCCCTAACAAACATAAGGCCACTAGGGGTGGACGCGCAGGCGACGGACGTCGCCATTACGCATCGGCAATCCGGTTTCCCTGCAGCGGTGAAGGAAACGAACAGGGGGTTGTAAACCTAGTGGCTTTGGTACCATATCGTTCATGGTACCGGCAGAAGCCTTTACGAGGCTGTGAGTTGCGTCGACGGGGCGACCAGCTGGTCTACCGACGCCGTGAGGATTGCCTTCGAGGACGGCTAAGAGTCATATTGCCTAAATCTCTGCGTAAAGCAGCCACTTATGCCCATAAAGCATTGACCTCTGCAAGGTCGGTAGAGTGCGAACCTACAGGTCGTTCCGTCGCTGAGATCGTAGGGATGGCACTAACACTGGGATCATTGGAATTGTGCAGAAATGGCTGGAAGCGCTCAACCACTTGGTCGGCAATTTCAGCAGCCTCTGACAGCGGTTGTGAGCGGGCTACGGACAAAATAGGTTGGGCTGTCTCCGGCAGCCTCTGCATCCATAGCTTTCGCAGTAGTGTCTCGTCCATGTGGGAGCCACCGAGAAGTTGCTGCATCTCGTGGAGCAACGTAGAGGGACGCTTGTCACCCAGTTGTAATCCGCTGAAGAGCTGCTGTAAGCGGGTCTTTTCTGATGGGGTTACTCGCTTGATTACGGCCTCCTAAAGGGTATCATAGCGATGTTCCGCATGTTGAGTGAGGAAGAGGTCACGCAGTTGCATGGTCACTTCCTATGGAAGCCTGGACACTAACTGGCTAAACTTCGTCTGGTCAGACGAAATTTGGCGGCTGACGAACTCGGCTTCAAGGTAGATGAACCACAATAGGGGATCCATCTCCAAGAATGGAGGGACTGTTATGGTAACTGCACCTACAGTATGCGAATCTAAGGGGTTAGTATCTTCCCCAGACATGGTAAATGCTCGATAGCTCGTACTATGCAAAAAACGGAAAATATAGAGGTGAATAAACATGAAAATTTGATCGGACCTACTATATGACCAAAAAATACAATACGGTGAGTAAAAATAATAAAACGTCGCGTATAAAAATTTTACACCAAGGAACTGACACACCGAATAGCTTGAGAAGAAAATATGAGGACAAAATACGCCGGATCACCGATAAAAATAGCGAACCAAGTTCCAGTGGGAACGACTTTGCCGGGCTCACCACTTTGTAGAAACTCTCCCACAAGGTCTCGCTCTAGATTCGACGAGTTACCCAATGACAATAAGTCAGAACACCACGAACAGCGCAGTACTCTCAATATATTGCCACGACCGAGAAGCAAAATAATGTGCAGCCAGCTAACGTCCTGCGTGCAGCGCGCGGAACGGAAAAGTGAAGAATTTCTATGCCAGCGGAAATAGAGGATACAATTTGGCTGAGTAAACATGCTTCATACGGAGGCGCCAACTTGTACAACGAAACAGTGACAAAAATGAAGCCGTTCTAGGAGGTCGCTACACCACATATTCGTTGCGAGTGCGAACGGATGACGACCTACGAATTAAGGAAACAACTGACCTGCTCGCAGGGTGCACAGGTTTGACGGGATGGGGTAGGGGGGAGCCGTTTCACAGGGAGGGAATACCAATAGGGGAAACTAACCACGTAGCTGTAACATAAGTGAATAACGGGTAGTTTTCGCGAAAATGGTGGAAAAATTTTTCACCATCAAGTTACTACTTTTGGGACTTGTTCGATGTATTCCAATTTATCATTAACGTCGCTCATTTACAATTTATATGCTGTAAGTAATTTGCCTGAAATTTCGATTTTAAACTTTTAAAATATATTTAAAAATCAGGGATTCGCGCCAGAATGACCGTTTTGCTTTTTGAACGACCTTCAACGCGGATCCCTCGAAACGGATAATTGCTTCGAATTTTAATCGCTTCTACTGTGGCCAAAGTTTGGCATCTGACAGCCTTCGAGTGGCTGGCGTTGATTCGATAAATCGGATGAAACGAGAAGTCCAGGTTGATCGTATGACGTGTTATAACGGAGTGTGCAACAGCTGTGCTGGGACTTGTCTTGGTAACTCCGCCACTGATCCAAGCTGGATGATGCTCACTGATACGTTCAGGTAAGCGCCTTGTCGTGCGACCTACGTAAACAATTCCACAAGAACAGGTAGATCAATATACACATAAAGAAGCTACAGAACCGGACACTTCATCCTTTTAACCTTAGACACAGCGCTGGAGTGGATTTGAGACAGATACGCAATTATGCAGTATAGAACGTTCCATCGGAATCAGTGTTAAACATCCCAATGATTGTTTCGGCAAGTGTACTTCCTTTGAATGGTAATGAGATAAATACTGCTGTCTTTCCCAGCTGGATCATCTCATCCCGTCTCTGACGACAGTACACAGTGTTGTCTACAAAACGCTCCGGATAGCCATTTTGTAAGGACGGTGCGCGTAGAAACAACAATTCATTGGAAACTGCATCCTGTGTACATATTTTTATGGCTGTATTAGTCAAGTGGTTTATGAAATTTCTTTTCTGCCTTTGTGGGACAAAGCTGATGAAATCGATATACTGTCCATTCCAGGTTTCTTACCTATAGATTTTACGTTGAGCCGATCCATCAGCACGTCGCCGGATGAGTACGTCCGGGAAGGCTAGCTGGTCGTTACGTTCAGCTTCTAGTGTAGCTGTCACGTTCGTGTGGGCCGAGTTTTTAATGGTTATAGTGTCATCAACATATCACTTATGAACGTTAAATCCACTAACGGATTCTTCTAAATGATCCTTCTCAAGATTTTTCATGAAGGTGTCTGGAGACGACGGCCCCAATGGGAAGCCCATCGCCCCACCGACTGTTTGTCGGTATACTCCAATGAACTTGAACTGTATGTTAAGCTCAAGGTGAATGTGCACAAGACAAGGCGGCTGTTGACAATCGAGCGTCCAGTGTACTTGCACCGGAATGCCGGAGAAAAGCATCCAGAGCCGCGAATACTTTGCTCGAAGAGGGATCGACAGAATTTGTGGGTTTCGTTTTTCCGATTTCAAAGCCCGTCTTCATTATCACGTAGTCGGTATGGGCAAGAGAAATAAGGTTGGAGGGAGAAAGAAATAAAAATATTCGTGAACCCCCACTGACTGTCTAACTCCATGATGCTTAGAGTAAGCTTTCTTCACATTACTAGTACGAGGGATCTCAACCGTGATAGACAAGACAGACAGGTGGTGATAAACGCGTTTGAGGAGGCATCTGATAACCCTCTGGTCATAACCCCAACTCCGTTCTTTCCTGAAAAGGATCACCAGAATGACATTTCCGTGGGTATGCTGCCACAGATATATTTTGCACGACTCTTCCCATGACAGTGCAGGGCATCCTATCAACCGGAGAGACTTTCCCTAAATAACAGGTGACTTTATCAACCCATTACCCAATAACGAATGAGTGTAAAAAGGGAACTAGTCACCTGCAACTCAGACTGTTATGATCAGACCTTCTTAGATCTTATCCTATTTCTAACCCAAACCGGGATCCAACAAGCCTAGCCAGTTTTAACTCTGCATCCGTTTTTGTTGTCTCCACCGCACCTAGTTGGGTTTTTATCTTATGTTGCCGCGTGTAGCATCCTTGCGATTAACTGATTTTCTTGAGTCACGTTGGTTTAACCTCTCTACCACACCGGTAAACAACCTGGGACTCAGGAGTGGGGTGGACTGTAGCTGATGAGAACAGAACTGTTTCGACCCAAGATCCCCGTATGCACAGTGGCGTGGGAATGAATGTGTGTTGCTCTAATTGCCGACCTCGGCATTACGGCTCTTGGTCTGCAGGCAACAATACTTATATGCTTTAGCAGCCTGGTCCCTGCTCGGAGGTTCCCACTCTGTGCCCAGCATACATCACAACCACATGAAAATTGCCTGTTTACATGAGGAGGAAAGAAAGTAAAGCGTGTAAGGGTGTGAAGGGTCCACATATTTGGTTATCATTTGGGGATATGCAACAATATCAACGCCCATGAAAAAATGGTGTGGTGCAAATAGACGAACCTTCACTGCCAAGTCAAGAAACTTGTTTCACATTGTATACATTACAATGGAAGGCTTGGCTATATATGTCTGTGCTACATTACCTACGGCACGTCAGTATGCTTAAGTGGTCACTCTGTCGTAGATATGTTCTAAAACACTGACTACGTGTCAGAAATACTCTAACCATTCATGGTCTATATTGTCAACTTAAAGGGTGAAGCAAAAAGGAGCCCTCACGCTGCCGCAATCCTCTATGCCGCCACTGCCTGTCAAGTGTTGTACGTTATGCCAAGGACGATCTTGAAGGATCTTCTGCCATACTCTACCCAGCCGCATTTTGAAAGAAGTCACCGTATCACTATGAACTACTTCACCTGGGAGCCTGTTCCACGCATTCAGAAGTTTGTTCGGAATTCTTAACGAGCTTTTCCTTTCATTAATCGGAGAAAGTGGCCCCTGCTGATGGCTTCTTGATCCACTTGTGCAAAGATCTTTACTCCGCTGAAGCCTTTCAGAATTCTGAAGGTCTCGATAAGATCACATCCCACCCCCTTCTTCCCATGGAGCAGAATCCGAGCTCCATTAATCGGTCCTGATAGGACTTGCCCTTAAATATTACTACCATTCGAGTTATAAGTTGCTGTACTTTCCCAATGCACTACGTATCTTTATGTAGGTAGGGTGCCCAAGCCTGCAACGTTTGCTTTGAAAACCCTGTTACGCGAAATATTCTCTAACAAGCTAATCATTTGATTGGAGGTATCGAACCACTTCTTTTTTTGGATGAGATAGCGGTGATTTGCTGATTCGAAGACTATGCTGAAGTCCTAATGGCAGACGCCAAATTTTCGGCCCTCGCCAAGTCGTCTCGTGACCCCAACCATAAAATACAAAGGTTGAACAGGCAAGATTTCCCTTTCTGAAAACCGTGTTGTACAATGTTAAGAGGACTGTTTTCAACAAAATAAGTCGAAAAATTGTCCTTGGTTGGCCGTTCAACACATCTTCCAGTTATGCTGGTCAGTTTCATTGGTCTTTAACTGATTTACCTCTCTCACAAGCCTCCCTTATGAATAGCGACCACTGTAGCGACGCACCACTTGTGTGGTATTTTCCCTTCTCTTAAGGAATTTGCAAACAGCCGCCATGGAATTTGCTGTAGAACTCCCGCCAGTGGATTTTTCATGCCCGGGTGGTGGCCATCAGATCCTGCGGAATTCGACGGCCTAAGGGAGCCTAGCACCTACCCATCCTCTTCCCCAGTAAGGATTATAGTGTTCTTGTTATGAGGTCTGGGCTCCGTAACTTTTGGCAGGATCTTTTTCCCATCGTCCCTTCTGTGAACCCCATAAAAAAGATTCCGAAGGAGGCTGGCTTCCTCTACTTCATCAGTGGTGGGTTTACCCTCTTTTGTCAACAGATTTTCTACTTCTTGCCTACAGGCTCCTCTGGATTCAGCATAAAAGTACAACTTTTTCGGAGTTGCCTTTGATCTGCGCGCGAGGCTTGCGGCAAATTAGTATTTTGGCAGACGCTTGGTATTGCAGGCTGCATTTCTAAAGGCTTTATACTTTAACTAATTACGATGGCTCTCGTTCCTTTTTATTTCTTCCAACAGTTGTTTCTTTCGTAAAGCGCTCCACGTGCCCTTTGCCTCCATCATGACGGACGATTTCGAGCACTTTTTGGTACTAGGGATGAAACCTTCCTTCTCAGTAGCCCAAGACATGCTCAGTGCAGCGTCCAAAAGCCGCGCGACATCAACTCGACCAGAATTGCATATTTTCTTCGACAGAAACATTTTCGTCCCGCGGACTTCGAAGCTCGTAACACATTGATCACTTTTGTCAAGCGGGGTCTCACTTTCCAAGTTGACAGTGCCCTGCTCACAACGAGTAATCATTAAGTCCGACGCAGATGATGCATACCCATGTCGGAACCGGGTGAGGACCTGAACAT
This sequence comes from Paragonimus heterotremus, assembly GCA_013368495.1. Classification (NCBI taxonomy): domain Eukaryota; kingdom Metazoa; phylum Platyhelminthes; class Trematoda; order Plagiorchiida; family Troglotrematidae; genus Paragonimus; species Paragonimus heterotremus. Next base: position 19,405 of record LUCH01007409.1, on the reverse strand, counting down.
GCTAAATTAATCACTTAGAAGACAGTCAGCCTAGGGACGTTTCTTCTGGAACACCCGTCCTGGCTGTTTCATGGTCCCGAGGGATGTTCGGGAGGTTGGAGTCCCCAGCTGCCATTAAGTTCGCTGCCTCACCTGTTGGAGGGTTTAAGACATTTGGCAGAAGCTTATCCTCGCCACTGCTGGCCAGTGGTCTCCTACAGTCGCTGAAAATTAGCAATCTCCCGTTATTCTCCTGAATGTAGCAGGAAATTGCCTATATGTTCGGGGTGCTTGGTGGAAATGGGGCCTACCTCAGCTTGTGTCGATGGCTTACCAACGGCAAGATCCCTCCACCCGCGAGCATGTCCGTGCGTTCCCGCCTGCTGAGGGATAAGTTCTCTGGAGGGCAGGTCCCCATAATTACTTCAGCTTTTAGCCATGTTTCAGTCTTAACTACGAGATCTAAACCTTCACTACACTGCCTATGCGTCTTGGATCAGGAAGTATTTAGGTCCTCGCACCAGTAAGCTTTCGAGGGCATCCAGTACCGCGGCGATAAAAGACAAAATCCTTCACTTCCAAGAGTAATCATGGGGGCTATCACATAAAAGGCTGGAAAGTTCACGCCACAACTGCAACCAGAACAAAAGTCCACGGCCACCATCAATACCCAGAAATTTTTGTACCATTGATAGCGCGTAAAATAAGGGAAATCTGTGCGGATAATATGGGTTTGTTTCTTAGACCCTACTATGTGTAGCAGAAATCAGAAATGAATCAACGATGTTACAAGGTCTGTATAGTGGTTCACAGCCAAAACGAGATGGTTTAAAGTAAAACCGAAAGTGAAAAAACGCACGTTGTATGCTTCTATACCACGACTAACCCTTGCCTTCCTCCCTTATATTGTAGAGTCGGCGGTTTGTGCAGTCTTCGGAGAAGAGGCCCCAATTGACGACAAACTTTCTGAACGAACAGTGACTAATGTTACGTGTTCTTGATAAACGATTTCTGGCGAACCCTCGACTTCCCTTTTACCGGGTATACTGCATTTTAGTGACCGCCGGGATTTGAAGAAGAAGAAGAAGAGAAGAAAATAAAAAAAGAAAAAAGGGACAAATGCCAGTGAAACAGACGAAAGCTGACCAAAACCCGAGCGAAGTATGCACGAACGATGCAATGACAGAGGCAGTGAATACTTTGATGAGGGCGATGGAGAATGTCTCTTTTTCGCAGCCAGCAGCTGCAGCGCCCCCTCTGCCGATGCCAGAGACGTTTGGTCTTGGGATGGCTTACCAACGATGGAAAAGCATGGCGAATCTGCACATCGATCAGTTCCCCGTTACTCGACGGAAAATTGCCTCCCTCTGTCTCTCGTCGGGCGATGCGCTGGACGTTGTTTTGAACAGTCAGGTGATGGACACCGAGATCTGTGATATGACTTTCCAAGAGCTCCGCCAGTTGCTTGACTCGACTAGGTTGCCAATACAGTGGAATGAACAATTTCAAGGCAGACGACAAAACCAGTCGAAAGGGCGGGTGCATTTTCGAGAGATCCGAGACACTTCGCCGAGCAGGCGTATGACAACGAGTCCAGTCAAAATCAAGACAAACGAGTGTTGGAGCAGCTAATCACTGGAGTGTCCAGCGCGAACATCAAGCGCGAGCTTTTGCTGCATCCGCTGAGTGCTCTAGACGCGGCGCTGAAAACTGCGGAACACAGAGAGAATCGACGCCGCCCACAAGACTCCAACATCCCAACGAGTGACGTTCTTTTGTCAGTCTCAGGCATGGCACCTTAGTCAGGCACGGAATTACAGAGGTCTTCGTATGCCGGTCTCCTTCCGGTATTGCTCACAACCTCCATGTGGAACCTATGACCGCGGTTGGAACAATCGGCCTCACACTCCACATCGACGGCAGCGGTACATAATTCCGGGTGAGCGAATTTGCAATGCAGTACACATCTCATCAGCAGTTAGTTCAAGTTTAACTTCGGCCTTTGCTACAGAGTTAACGAATTGGGATGCCATGACTTATAGGGTCAGTAGATAGTTGCTTGATTAGATCAGATGTTATCAGGAAGCTCGGCTGCTGCAAATTAGAGCCCTGTAGTTGGATGCTAACTACCACTGACGGCTCGGCCATGAGTGCCGAAGGATTAATGACACCCATGGTGAGGGTAGCTAATCAGACGGTCCGACACAAGTTTGTTTTGGCCCCAAATCTCATAGTTAGTTGCATAGTCGGGGTGGACCTCTTGAAGTGTCTTGGATGTTTCCTAGACTTGGCAAAACGTTAGCTGGTTAAACCGTCGTTCACGGTGCTTCTTAGACCATTGTACCAACATAACGGAGCCGAATCTACCCTGCAGGTCACCCCGGAAGATGTTGGATCACAAGTGGCCCTACAGGAAGAGGTGTCCAATATGATTGATGACATGCTGCAGAAAAATGTAATCCTGCGGTCAAACTCTTCATGGGCCCCTCTGATGTGTTGGTGAAAAAAAGGACAGTAGTTGGCGACTGTGTGCTGATTACAGGAAGCTAAACAGGGTAACTATCAAGGACGCGTTCCCACTACCCCGTATTGATGACCTATTGGACGTTCTGGGGAGTTCCGTCTACTTCAGCAAGTTGTGTTTAGCCTCAGGCCACTGGCAGGTGGAAGTAGAAGAATCAGACCAAGCGAAAACAGCGTTCGTGGTGCCCACAGGGCTGTATGAATTTTAGACAATGCCCTTCGGGTTATTTAATGCCTCTGCCACATTTCAACGTCTACTGCAGCGGATGTTGAATGACCTCATCCCTTAACAATGCTTCGTTTACTTGGATGATGTTATCATCCATGGGAAGACAAAGAAGAACACCTGAGAAATCCGGCAAGTGTCTTTGAAAGGTTATCGCAAGTGAGCCTAACGCTCAACCTCGCTAAATGTCATTTAATGCAGAAAGAAGTGACTTGCCTGGGGCATATGATTTCTGGGGGCACCATTCAAACGGATCCGAAGAAAGTTGAACAGATTGTGACCTGGCCTACGCCGCAGAGCACGGAGGAGGTGCGTATTTTCATGGATCCCGCCCTGTAATATATGAGATTCATATCAGGATTCGCGCTCACCACCAGCCCGCCACATGCCCTGCTAAAGATAAACCGAAAGTTTGAATGGTCTGTAGAATGTGAAACCGCGTTTGGAGCCCCCCAACATTCCCTATGCTTCGCGCCTATCTTCTCACTGCCAGACTCCTTGCCTGCAGCCGGCGAGTACACCTTGGACACTGACGCGAGTGTTTATGCCACTGGTCCGTGGTTTCGCGAAAGGGTGTTGATAGTCAAGAGAGGGTGATCGCTTACGGAAGTCGAACTCTTAGCAGGAGTGAACAAAATTATTGTACAACCAGGGAAGAGATGCTAGCCCTGGTTTTCTTTGTAAAACAATACCGACACTACTTGTTAGGCAGCGGTTCACCATTCGCACCTACGACCAACCCCTCCGTTGGCTCCAGAATTCCAAAGGCTCGGTGGGTCAGATTGCGCGGTGGCAGGGGATTCTTCAGGGATATGAGTTCGATTGTGATCGTCGAGCTGGGAGAAGTCACGCCAATGCAGATGCGTTATCCAGGAAGCCTGGGCGTGCCCATGGAGACTGTCCATCTTGTAGTACGCAACATGACGCTAACCACATTGCAAAGCGCGGACTATGGACATTGGTGGACGGCTCAAACGTCGGACCCTGAAACTGCTCTTATTTACGAAAGACGACGGGACGAAGGAAGTAGGTCAACAAGTAAAAAAGTGGAAGGGAATAGTTATGAGAGCCGCTGCCTATGGGCGATGTGGGACCACTTAGGGTTTTTTGATTACGGGCCACACTATTGCGAAAGAATCGTTGTCCCACGACCATTGGTAGATAGGGTGTTAAAGGACCTCCATCGAGAACTAGGACACGTCGGGATGAACAGACTAGACGCTGCAGCCAGAGGGAGCTTCTTTTGGCCACATTTACGTCGTCATGTGGCAAATTTCTGTCATCGTCGTGTACAGTGTGGTATGTTAAAAATCCCAAAAACAAACAAAAGGCCCCACTACAACCGATATGTGCTGGCTATCCGAACGAATTAGTTGGCGTAGGTATCATAGGACTCCTAACGGAGACGTCAAGAGGCAAACGGTATGTGCTTGTTTTGGTTGACTATTTCACAAAACGGTGTGGAGCAATACCTTTGTCCAACAATGATGCGAGAACGGTGGCCGATGCGATCGTCAAGCATTGGGTATTTCACTGGGGGCCCGGGACAATTGCACTCAGACCGAGCGTTCACTTTTGAGAGTGCGTTGTTGAAAGGGATTTGCCGGATCCTGGGAATCGACAAAACCTTGGCGGCCGCCTGCCAACTCCAAGGCAACGGGCAGGTCAAGAGAACTGATCGCTCACTTCTATAGTTACTAAAAACATTTGTTGACCGCAACCTGCCAGACTGTGGTCTGGCTATTCCCAAGTAAGTACTAGCCTACCGCACCTGTGTTCATGCGTCCACTAAACAGACACCATATTTTCTGTGGACTGGCCGAGAAATGCGACTACCATTTGATATCTGCCTGCCATCGGTCAATCAGATACAGCCCACTGTGGCGGAATATGTTTGCAAGTTGACTGATACTCTACGATTAGCACTTGAAGTGGCAGAAACTCATTTGCAGAGCGCACATCGGCACCAGAAAAAGTATTACGATAAAATGGTATTCGGGGCCCCCTTGAGACCTGAGGATAAAGTAAGGTCACACAAGGACAGAGTGCATCCAGGTGTCCCCACAAAATCGGATAGACAATGGGAAGGGCTCTATGTTGTAGAACGTATGATGTCTGACTCGACTTGCGTGTTAGAAGACCCGGAATCCTCAACTAGTCTGCCGATAGCTGTTCATTATAGCCGCCTGAAGCCATTCACAGATGGTAATGACAACGACCCAGAAGGAGGTACAGACCATGTTCCAGAGATAGGGTTAGAAGGTGAGGTCCCACCAGAACAGGGCCGGTCGTGGCACCGAGGACAGTGCCTTACGTAGTAGGGGAGAGTGTACAGTGGAACCGAAAGTAAAAAAGCGCGCGTCGTATATTTCTATACCGCAACTAACTCTCGCCACCCATCCTTGTGTTGCAGAGTCGACAGTTTGTGCAGTCTCCGAAGAAGAAGAGGCCACTATCGACGACAAACTTCCTGGACTAACAGTGACCAGTGTTACATGTTCTTAATAAACGATTTCTGGCGAACTCTCGTTTTCCCTCCTATGGGGTATGCTACATAGGAAGCTGCCACTTACGCGCGAAAAGGGATTTTTAAAACATTCTATCGAATATTATCCGGGAACATAACTGTTTTAAACGGTGAAAAAATATTACGGGTCAAGTATCCAGATTCTATATCTAGCATAATATTTTTGTTGCAATGATAAAAATCAGATGTACCAAAAACTGTTCTTATGCACACTTTTGTTGGGAAAAAGGTGTCGCCATTTTTTCGACAAACGCATCACGTTGGATCTCCTAATCGATTTTACGTTCTGAAAATGCTTCCATTAGAACTTTCGTGGTGGAATGCATGTTTCCATCTGGCAGAAACGTTAAATTTCGTACGGTTTTGAAGATAAAACTGAATTTGTAATCTTCCACTGCGTTGCGTTTGCATCGCGTTGTGCACAAAACATCAAAGTAATTCCTAATGAAAGCGATGTCGCCACGGATGTTGGTTAGTTATGTACCTGAATTATATGCACAACCTGTTCTCTTGATAGTATTTCCGGTGGAAAACGGTCTACACTATCACGTGGTTGCTCCTAACTTCCGTATGGTTCAAACGTGGGTAAAACTGTTGTATGACAGGCAGTTTAGTTGTGAGTAATATACTACTCACAAGTAGTACATTACCCACAAGCAACATTCAGGAACAAAAGGGCAAGCTCCGAACGCCAGGAAGACAATGGGCAAGAATGGACTATCGGAATAGTGTGTACGCGCTACGACGGAGATTCCACCAAGGCGAATGACAATGATGTATTTGAATGCATGTCTAACGTGCAAATGAGTGTACGCATTTGTGATTTGATTTTTAACATAACGTATATGGGTGTTTGTTCAATAAACGAATTCTCAGGCCAAGC
>LUCH01007408.1:2456-16984 GCA_013368495.1 Paragonimus heterotremus | reverse complement strand
GTTTTGTCCAATTTGAAATTACTATTAATCCCTCGAAGGATGTCCCCGGTGTTGATTCACTGGAAGTTTTAGGACGTATAATCGATTCCAAGGGCATCCAACCGCCGGACACAATGTCAAAGCGTTACAAGATATCCCCCTCACGGATTCAATTAAAAATCTCCAACGTTTCATCGGTGTGATCAATTGCTATCGTTGTTTCATACCACATTCTTCACTTATTCTACAACCGTTGACCGATCTCCTACGTGGATCAAAGAAAGGTGTTGTTTTCAATGCCCAAGCGCTACATACGTTTAACGCCTGCAAAATAAACACTCAACAAAACCATTGCCTTGACTCATTTTAGTACCGACCCTAACATTCGATTGTTTCTCCCAAACGATGCTTCAGCAAATGCAGTGGGAGGAGTTCTCCAACAGCTTGCCGACGAGGAATTACAACCCTTCAAACGAAACTCTCACGACAGGTCCGGGACGAAAGATGGCCAACATTCATCAGACGTTCCTTTCACACTACGAGAGGGTGCTACACACTGCGGAAGCATGTTTCAGCAGTTTGTGATCCGACGTCCGAAGGAGTTAGCATCCCTCGTCTCCAACGTGACACTGTGGCCGCGGAGGTGTGAGTTTTTATGCCGAACAGAGTTCTCGCCTCAACTCCGATTATTCGCTTAAGAATCTTGAGGGTTTCTATTAGGTCACCTCTAGCTCTCTTTCTTGCGAGAGAAAACAGCCCGTCTTCTTAGTCCGTCTTCACACATGCTACCACGCATTTCCCTCAGAATTCTTGTAAATCACTTCCGGACTTGCTCGAATACAATAATATCTGTTACCATACGCGAGTTTCATGCTTGCACACAGTATTCTAGATGTGACCTCATGTACACTTTATAAAGAAGCAAAAGACACCTCCTGTTCCTGTGACGCGGACGTTTTCTCCGACATATACAACGCTGTTTCCTATTCGGGCCACCGCTTACTCCTGACTGGAAACCTTGAAGTACTCCTCTGCGAACAGTCCCAATTACTTGGCTGATTCTACTCTCCTCAGTTCCCTCCCCTCGCACTCCTCGCCAAAATATCACACCCATGCTGGCTGTTTGCAAAAGATCAACTCATTACACGTCTAAATTCACGGGTGGGTGCCATTCATTTGACCATCTCTGAACAGCATTCGGATTCTCCGGCATGCGCGTGCTGTCGGGATCCCCTGCAAGCCTCACATCATCAGCAATCTGTAGCAAGCATACTTGAGGTTTTCGGTGAGAGCATTGATGAACATCAAAAACGGTAGTGGTTCAAGAACTGATCCTTGAGGTATCCTATTAACCACTGCACCTTCTGTGGACCATTTCCCTTCTCTGTACATGGAAGGTACGACTCTTCACAAAGTCCCCTATTCATCCTGCCAGTCTTGAAGAAAGACTAAAGGCACTTAATTTGAGGATTACCAATCGGTGGTTCATCAAATGGAACGTCTTCCTGAAGTCCGAGTACCGAACCCCGAATTTTCCCTATCCAACTTCCGTAATCTCGTCGAGGAAACAGCGGGTTGGTGGGACAAAGGCCATGCCTCTCGAATCCATGTTGGTCAGTGGAGAGAAACATATTCTCAGTAAGGTGCCTCACACTCCTTTCCTTAATAATTTTGTTCACCGGGTTTGGGAAATCTGACGTGAATTTTGATGATCCGTAGTTCCCCGCCTCGTGTCTTACCCCCCTTATAAACTGGTAGAGTGCAAATTTGTTGTTAAACACCTCTGACAGATCTTGGGTTTCCTTGGCTGAATGCACTCCGGCCTCATCGCCTTATTCACGCCAAGCTTATCCAATTTATCCTTAATACCTTCCCCTCCTGTTTCAACTTTCTGTATCATTGATTGTATTGCAGCCTCTGTACTGATTACGACTGCGGTAGTTTCAGAGTCCGGAATATGCACCATCTCAAAAAATGGCAGAAACTCTTCGGTTTTGTAGTAGTGATTCGGCAACATTGCCCTGAGTATCAACAACGCCAATCACTTCTTGCCTGAGGACCCTCTTGGCGTGGACATAGTAAACGAAAGCTTTGGGGCTCTCATGGCGAATCTTCGCCAGATTCGTTTCAAACGTTGTCCTGTGTTCATTTTGTTTTTCAGAATATAGCTTCTAGTAGCCTTATACTCGCAAAATCTGATGTGCCCCCAAGAGAGTTCTTATATATCCCAGGGTGTTCTTGTGCACCTCTGCAATTTTGTGACCCTACATCACCACCACAAAGGCTCGCATTTACGTCAACCGCGTCTTATTGGTGAATGCGTGTCAGTTAGTTGCACACGATTATCTTTACTTATGGCCCAGGCTTACTGACACCATTGGCATCATGACAACCCATTCACGTCAGCTGATTCGCATCCGATCTTCGCTGTTGGATATTCATGACCCTAAAGGATCTACGATATTTGAAATGATGGTTGACGTAAACACAACTAAACCGTAAATGTATAACCCCACGATCATTCTTTCCAAAGAGTAATCTGACCCTCAAGTCTAAAATGTCACCTGAATCTATTGTAACAACGAGGTCTCAAACTGTAGCTGTTTGACCATATCTCCACCTAGTGGCCTCATTGGCGTGGTAAAATCATGTCTTCCTTCTTAGGCAGTTTAGAACCGCTGAATCTCCAACTAAGAGCGGCCGTTGTGACATACTTACCCTCGTTCTAAGAACACAGGGGAGTTGCTCATCCTCCTGCCGAATGAAAGAGACGCCTCTATAGAAGCCCAGGAGTAGCAACGTTGCTCTGCTGTCTGCCCTGCAGAAGCTTAATAGTTGTATATTTCTCGTACACAAATGCTCTACTTGGTGCTCGCCATAACGCTACGCTATTAACAACAGAACACACTCACTCGTTCTGCAGTATTGTCTGTTTTCCCTGTTGGGCAAAACTGCCTGCAAATATATCAGCTTGCTGCCAAGCCACAGTAACCGCAACGAACACCTCCCCCACTGACCTCCCTGGCAGCTTACTACAATTAGCCACCAGATTGACAGAACTGGTTACTGGACAGTTCGCTAACAACCTAAGTTCACACTGCGTTGCGCGCAATCTGATGATGCAATGAATATATTTCTCAACATCCAACGGCAGAGGATACAATAATGATAATAATATATATATTTCTCAACGCATTTGTGAGAAGCACGTTCGGGTGAGTGCGATCATGACAGATAGTTGCATGCGGTACAAGGTAACAAATGGATATGTAACAAAACAAACATTAAATCTGTCGACGGAAGAAGACGTAATCAGAGGGATTATAGTCGCAGTTTAAAACGTTTGGTGTACACGCCAGAAAAGAAGATAGTTCGCCTGTTCCACAGATTCAGTTCGAAAGATGAGGTGTTACATAAATTTATCCTTTACAAGGTTAGGTAAGGACGACGTTTCAAACATTCCGAGGTCACGTCGGGAGATGCATGGGCAGGTGGTCATCGACTGTAGACATTATTCCGATTAGTTGATTTTGGTGGCGCCTATTTGAAAACCTGAGGAAGATGATGCTTTGTGTCGGGTAGACGCATACTTAACTGTCCCTGGACCCGCAAGTTGTGTGCATTGAACATGGGTAATCCGCCCGTAAAGTTGCTCTCTCTTAAAGCGACCACTGGTTACATGGCGCACGCAAAACCAAAACGTACTTGTTATAAAGCACTGCCTCAGTAGTTCTTAAACATATCTTGCGCCGTTGCGCTCACGTCACTATTCTCCCCAAATTTACTAATGTAGCAAGATACCTCTTTTGGTTTTCGATTGAAAAAGCTTCGGCTTTTCATTGTCAATATCTGAAATGCCCCTGAAAACCATTCTAAAAAATGTACATGAAACGTTTCAATGAAGTCGATGAGATCCGATGTGTTGCCTCGTTGACGAATATGACGTTTTGGCGAATGTTTCCGTCTATGTACCTTAGAGTTTCATTCGTTCCAGGTGACGGAAAGTTGTTTAATCGCTGTGATTAGTAAAAAATCTACAGCCGATAGCCTACTCTCGAGATACGTGCAAATTCAGCCTCGATGGATTCCGCCGTTATTGGACGAAACTTCAGTCGGAAAAATGCTTAAATAATTCACTTTGGAAGAGGGAGGACGGGAAGCTCCAAAATCTGGCGAAGGATTGAGCAGACTCAAGGGCGAAACCTCGTCGACCGCCGGAAAACGTCAAAAAGTTGGAACTCTCCATAATTGCTCGACCAATGTGAGGTTTCGGGCGCCCATTCATCGCGAAAATATTCCTCGCACAATGGATGCCCGTGGGAATAAAAAACGAACACAATGTCATGTGGTAAATAGGAAACTTTGAAGTAATCACGTAATGTGTAGGCTAAAGTGAACGTCATATTTTTTGACAGACTTTAGGCGATATTAATATATTTGTTTTTTTCAATAGAGTATACAATACTGACGGACGATTGTTATAACATTCCGCAATAATTGGGTGACCAGCACATACTTCTAGAATCATTATCACGTGATAATCAAAACTCTTTTCTGAGATTTGACATCAGTTTGTTTTATCGTGTCAATGCTTAGGCAAGAATCCATATTTCATAGGACAATGGTTAACAAGTGGTTAACGAGGATGATTTCGAGGCAGGGAAGCAACACACATTGTGAATTGAGGTCTCAGTGGGTTTGTTGTGTATTTTTGACGTCAGTTTGTTTTATAAGGGCAAGGTTTAGGGTAGGATACATACTTCATGGTACGCAACAGTTACTAATGGTTGTTGGGGGGGCTGGGGCAAGGGAGAAAAAGCACGATGTTAATTGAGGTTATTATGATGTTATGTAAGGTGAACGAATGGGGATATTTCAAACAGTTTTCTATGGGGAGTTTTGTAGGTTGGCCAAGTAACCAATCAATACCAGCCATCATTTGTTATAGCCTGATTGATTACCAAGGTGAACAGGTTATTACGAATGGACATGTATATATGGAAAAGTGTAAATATGATATGTAGTCCGTTTTTTGTTCTCGTTCTGGTTTAAGTACAACTCTGTATAAGTAACGCACATGGATGAAATGATGCGGTTTCGTGAGTGCGTAATGAATCAAAAGCTAGATGTGGTGTCAGTAAGAGGTGCATACGCAATAAACAGTTTCAGGCAAGCTGATACAACTGGGACTCTCATGGTAAAGAAGGGTACATAAGTTCATACTGCTGACAGCTAAATGTTCTCCGGAACACATTCAAAAAGATCATCAGAAGAAATAAAAGTCTAAAGATTGACATTATTTTTGATGATGTGAGGAAGCTGTCCAGGCCCTTTTTAAAATGCTAAATGCTGTTACTGGCTCTGATTTCATTTGGCAGTCCACTCCAAAAACAGAAATATTTTACAATGAAGAAGTTGGCTCGTATCCTTTTCCGAGCTAACACGGTTGGCAAAGCGGAACCCTTAGTTCTGAGACCATATGAGCAGCTGTGTTGGAAATGAATGGCGAGCGCCACGGTGATGGCGTCTGAATGTATCAGTTTACACAGAAGCGTAAGCTTCAACTTTAGTCTTCGTAACCAAGGCGGACCGGCACCAAGTGTTTGACAACGTTCTCTACAGGTGGGTGAGAGGTACTATCCTAACAAGCCTTTGATAAGTAACCGTGGGAGATTTTCTAATACAAGTCTATCATATTTGTGTTCATGGTTGTAAATGAAAGTTCATTACTCTAGTTGAGGTCGGACACACGTTTTGTAAACAGCCAGCCGTGCATCCGGTAGACCGAATGTCTTTTTGATACAGCTCATTGTTCTTTTGGTACGTACGTGTCCAGAGAAATTGAAGGAGTTTGAATACCATACTCCTAGATCTAGAACGGATGTAACGGTGTCAATATGATGACCACCCAGTGCGACAGAACCGTTGGGTACTTGACAACCATAAGTGATAATGTTCGATTTGTTTGCTGAGAATGTCGTGAGCCATGTTTTGCACCGCGGCTCCATTGGTGCTAGGTCGTTTCGTATATTTTGTAGACACGAGGCAAGGTTGCTGGGCTGGCGGAAAGTGTAAACGATTTTGCCATCGTCAGCAAACAGAAGAGGTTCGTCATGATTAACAACATCGCATACGTCATTTGTATACATGAGGAACAGCAACGGTTCCAGAGTACCTCCTTGAACCACCCCACCGGTCACTGGTTTTGGCGTTGAGCAGTGTTGTCTTATTTTGGCAGTTTGCGTTCGGCCCTCAATATATGAAGAAATCCTGCCGCATAAGAGGTCGTATATGCCAAAACTGCTATTTTGATCGTCAAGCGCTTATGGAGCACACGATCAATAGCTTTTTGCCTGTCTAGGAGTATTATAATTACCGCATTTCCTGCGTCGGTAGACACCTATATATGGCTTAAGAATTTTAATTGACATGTCATGCGAGAGCGCTTATTAATGAAACCGTGCTTCGAAAGGTTTATAAGGTTGTTTGCCCTTATGAGTTCGACAATGGGTGCGTTTACTATCCTTCCGAACATTCTTGAGCAGATTGTTGTACGGTTTATTGGACGATAGTTGCTCACTTCCTACTTTGGACCACTTTTGTTATGGGGCATTATGATTGACTTTATGATTGCCTTTTTCCACTGGGGAGGGAGAGTGCTGGATAGAAGTGATAAAGTGAACAAATTTAATAAGAGGATGGGTGATCCTTGCTTCATAACGACTGGTGGGATACCATCAAGTCCAGGGTGGATTGTGGATTTAACGGTGGTCAGCTGTGAGCGGATACTTCCAACAGCAATCGAAATATTGCACAAAACGTTTGTTGTTTTCAACGGAACAACGGGTAGTACTGTGCTCTCCACTCCAAACGCAGTGTCAAAATGTGAGTTGAAGATTTCACATATTTCAACTGGGTCAACAACACCCGTACTATCTTTGACAGTGTTCACTTTTATAGGAGAGTCCCTCATGGAATTTCTCCATCTCGTCAGTTGCATTAGTCTCATGCTCCTTTGCTCACTGCCAAGCGCAAGTTTCCCTTCGTTTTCGTAACGCAGCTTCGTTCTGTATTCTATGTGCTCGAACATACTGCTCCTTTGCATCACTGGGGAGAAGTCCAATGTTCTTCTGTGGATCGAGTTAATTGAGTTATGTTCGCCAGTCTCTTCTTTAGTTTGGATTCTACCTTGTACATACAAATCAACGCGTTTTGACTTTATGAGAGCCAGACTATTGATACAAAAAGGTTGCTACTTTTGTGTCTGATGTAAAGGAGAACTTATTCCAATTTGGGCACTCCAATCGATGTATGTGATCGGACGGCAAATGCGGTTGTCGGTTTTATAACTGCACTGAAGTCAAACTGACAGTTGACGATATTATGGTCACTTCCTGGAAATTGTTCCAGAACGGACATCAAGACGGACGAGAGACCTGTGGTGAATACAAGATTCAGAATATGTTTCTTTCTTGTGGGCGCCGAAGCATGTTGGTTCCATCCGTTTAGTTGAATGCATGAAAAAATCAGCTTGGTTTGCAGGAGCTGTGAATGGGGCCCAGGAGATATTCGGCATGTTAAATTCACTACCTATTAGTTTGTATTCGCAAAGTATGTTTGACACATGACTCATCACCTCTACAAGGCCAGTTAAGTCACCGCTGGTAGCATTCAGCGGTCGGTGAATACATCCACTAAGTAGGTCGCGAGAATCTGTAGAGACTACCAACCACAACGGGCCTTCGATTTGATTAAGACTAGGCTCGTCAAATATAACTGCGGAAAACTGCCCTCTCAGGTAAATGATGCATCCAACGCCTCCTCCTGTGAGACGACCCCTACGAAATATATTATATCCTATGAGGCCTAGTTGTGTGTTTCGATTATCGGCAGATCACCACATCTCGGTGACATGAATGATTTGGGGATTAGACGAAAGGAAAAATGTCTAAAGATCGGCGTCTTACTTATCAAAGATCTTACGTTTATGAGTAATAATCTAACGGAATTCTTTCTGTCGAGCACAATATTTAAGCTGCTAAAGGATCGCACGACATATGGGGGAGTGGGTTGCAAAATATCATACAATCGATCTTAAAGACGGTTGAAGAGAAGGCGTTCGTAAAAACTGGACTTAATGCGATACTAATGGAATGAGTTTACATGAAGACTAAATATCTTGACTGTGAAAAACCCTTGGAAATTGAACATAGATTTTGTCCGCACGACAAATTCGACAACTGGGCACCGCTCAGTAGTGGAGGCGATAAAACGGATCTGAGCCCGTCCAAACATATGGTCATTAGTTGAGTCGGAATCGAAAGACTGTTTGCGCGTCTAGAAATGAAAAGAAGTAAGGCCCCACAAGAAAACATATAGAAGAAAGATGTCCAATTTTGGCTTTTAGAAGTTCACAGGACTCAGAGTGAACAAAGGTGAAGGAGACGGTTGTGGTCGCTGGTGTAAAAATGAAGATGATCGATGCGGTTTAATTTTGAGGAAGAATAAAACCTGAGGCCACCATTCAATACCAATCAAACAAATCACAGCAACTTGAAAAATGATGTAACATACCTCAGCAAAATCAACATTGGTATACAAGTCCCTCAAGGACTTCCAACAACCACTCGCTATTTCGACTTTCCTGAATGGAGGGGTAGCCCATGGCTCGCTCATTATGCCTGGGCATTCTCCCCCTTTTCTCGGGAGGTGCTCCATTTTTTCACAACAACGGGCTGAACAATCCGCATTCCTTATGTTGACAAGCTTTTACATTCGGAGTGAATCCTCTGTCTGTCTCCCCATCCTCCTGTTCCACGGACAGACGAGTTAGACTTACCCGTTCCCAAAAATGCAATGTACTGTCGCGCCGCACTTGGTGATCCAGTACCGCTGGGACGACCAGTACTCTTCCGCTCAACCAAGTCATCGGATGTCAACGTAACTCGGCCTTGAGTAGCCAAGTTTATCTCCCCTACTTCCGCCGGGAACTGGTCTCGGCGCCCGGGGTTGGCGATTTCAGCCAGCGTGGGACTAGGACTGTTTGTATTTGCCTGCCTGTTGTCCGGTCTCATCGCTTGTATACTAGCCTCATGTTCCGAAATGTTAGCCTGCCTTAGGAGATTCACCAGGTGATACCTCGCCATTGTTTTCCTAGCCTTACCTTTTTCCATAATGGGCTCGTGGATTTTCTCGATGACGACACTGCTTTATCTGTCAGGGGTTAGTTCCCCTTAATTTCCGAGATCTAACACAGCCTTGATGAAAAGTTCTCCTTAATTATGGACCCCCGCAAACCTTTGCTCTTGGACTTCTATTATCATACAACTGACTTCAACCAACCGCACTAATTTCTCAAGTTCTTTCCTACCTCTGTCTACATACTCTTCAACCGGTTTCCGGCTACTCAATTTTTCCTCCACTTCTCCGATTCATTTGTACTTTTGTCCCTTTTTATGACAGCCAGTTCTCTACCACTCACCTTACTGATAGCAGGAACACTTAGTTTAGCCCCAAATATGAGAGCAGCCTACCTGTTAACTCAGTGAGCAAAACTGGCGAGCGATTGTGCTATGTAGCCGCTTTATATCCTTTTTACTCCGGCCTCCATCAGAGCTCTTCATCTTGTTGAAAAGTTCTCCAATAATGTTTCAGTCACTCGGTTTATTATTTCTTACTGCCCGTGTGCTGCCATCTACCTCGTTGGGCACAGCGGGCGATGTGCTACTTCCAGAGACCTCATCCATGCTCACACCAGTGCTCTCAACAGAAGTACAATTGCAAAGTTCACTGATACATGACACAATTCCACAGTAGTTCTTTATGAACCCCATATAATTCACAAACCCACTTCGGAAACATGTTACGGCAATTTTGTCGTTCGCCGGTATGGTGTTTCAAGGCCGAAACGAGTTGGAAATGGCCACTTGGGCGCGAAAAGAGATTTTTCAAATTCTTCATGAAATATTAAAATGCGTATTATGTGACAAATATGTGGACTTAATAGGAAATACGAGTGGTGTTGCAATGAGAAAAATCAGGTGTACCTAAAAATCGTCCATAATCGCACTTCTGTTGAAAAAATATCACCAGTTTTTTTCGATAAAAGCATGATGTCGGCTTTCCTAATTTATTTTACGTTCTGAAAATGCATCCATCGGAATTTTTGTGGTTGAATGCATATTCCCATCCCGCAAAAAGGCTCAATTTTTCTCATTGCAACACCCCTAGTATATTCGATTAATCTATATATTTGTCCCGTAATATGCATTTTAATATTTCATGAAAAACTTGAAAAATCTCTTTTCGCGCCTAAGTGGCCGTTTCCAAATAGTTTCGGCCTTGAAACACCCTACCGGCGAATGACACAATTGCCCTTGTTACTGCGACGGCCAAATCGCTTTCCACATTCATCACGCTGTATACTTCCAAAACCAATCCCAAAGAAGCACTTGTTATGGCCGCAACCGCCAACATTCAAAGTGACCGCTTGGATATATTTTCCTGGACCGGTGAAGGAATTTCCATCACGTTCCACTACTGCTAGTACCAGGTAAAGAAAGAGGCCGATGAAAAGTCAGTGTTTCATTTGAAAAGAGAACCAGCAGTTTCCCGGCCTATATGGAGCTCACTTGAACAGTGGAGAGATACGCAGAAGTACCGACAACTCCCATTAATTTCGCTAATTTTTCTAGCGCCCACAAATCTTCTCACGTGCTTCGAATACGTGATAACAATCCTCCCAAGTTCGCCCTCCACATCACACGGGTGGCATTTTCAATACTTTATGGGGATTTATAACGAAAACTTCAATTTTCTCAGAATAAGCAAGTTCGACTATGAATATCCCTACCCCACCCGAGAAATTCAAACCCCCATGCGTTCTTGCTGCCACTAACGAAAACGGCATAACTTTGCCGTCCAAGTCTGTTCGACATAGAATGCACTAACGGCGACGGTTGTCAAGGGTCCAAAAGTAGAAGCATTCAAGAGGCAGATAGATGACTGGATTGCTCATGGTGATCGTTTGCATTCAAGCACATGTAGCCCACATTTCCGGCAAATGAATAACTGACAGGCGCGTTCAAAGCAGAAACCCTTGAGTGCCTAATTCAGTCGGTTTAACTTGTTTACTCTCGACCGGGCGACTAATGTCATCGAAAACAGGGTGTAGCACCGCCCTTGGGAATTAAAGTAAACACCAAAAACGAGGAAAGATTACTTGCATAATGAAACTTCAGGTAAATGAACATCAAGCGATCCAGAAAAGCGCTGCTAACGATGTCAGAAGGAAGGTTGTTCCAAGGGTTAATAGCCCTCTTGGAAAACTACTGCTGCCTAAGAAAGGTCCGAGGACGAAACTTGAAAAGTTTCCTGTTATGTCCTCGCTGACTGCCATGATCTGCTGTGATGAAGAATTATTCAATGAGACCTACCCTAGAAAATAAGCGTGTGGGAATTAAGTCATCGCGGAGCCGTTGAAGTTCAAGTGGGCATAGATCAGGAATTTCAAGTCGAGACTCGTACGCGACATTTCTTGGGCCAGCGACTAGTTCGGTAGCCGCGCACTAGACACGCTCAACAGCTAACATGTATTTTCTGGAAGCGGTCTTATACAAACCCCGTAAAACGTTTGAAACGCTTTCTTGTCCATGCCGGAGAGAGTGCGCCTAATCATACTAAGATAAGCAAGTACCCTCAATGCCACCATCTTATGCCGATACGCGAAGGGCAAGTTAGACGACAATCAGATGCACAGATCTTTCTTCAGATTGACTTGTATGATATTTACTGTGCTGAATGCGCTATGCATCACGAAGGCGTTGCCACAGCCTCTGCCGAGTGACATATGTGCACACTTATTGCAGTTTAGTGGGAGACTCCAATCGCCCGACCAACGTTTAATCGCGTCAAGATCAATCTATAGTGCACTGGGATCAGTGGCATTCCAGATTTTTAGGTCATCAGCGTATATGAGGGCGTTGTTGGAAATATTACCTGGAAGGTCATTGACGTAGATCAGAAATAACAGAGGACCTAGCACTGACCCCTGAGGAGGTCCCGCAGAGGCGAAAGAGGGAGATGAAAGGTGTGAACCGCTTTTAAATCTAAACGTTTTGTTATCAAGGAAAGAGACAATCCAGCGAAGAACCTCTCCTTGGATACCATGGGCTTCCAGTTTGTGTTACAAGGAGGCCGTGTGAGAAACAGTCGAAAGCCCTGGCAAATTCGAAGTTGTCATCTTAGATGAGGCTGTTGCCTCTGGCCTCCGTCAGACTATCCATGAAAACAAACACATCAGTTATGCATGAAAGACTAGGAAGGAGGCCATATTGGGTGGAGGAAGAAAAATGGTTTTGTAAGAGCTAGTTAAGGATGGCACGCTTTAATAAGCGCTCCGTTATTTTGTACCAAATGCTGGTTAGTCTGATTGACTGATAACTGGCCGGGGAGCGCCGGTCGTCCTTTACGTATGGACGTGGCCGTCGTCTCTTTTCATGCGCTAGGGAAAAGTTTAATGTGGAGTGTCTTTTTAAACAGCTTATAAATGGGTTCTGGCGGACTAGCAGCTGCTTCTTCCAGAATTCTGGGATTTATCCTGTGTGGACCCATTGCACTGTATGAATCAACCTAAAATAAATGTGCTTCAAAGCCTAACACAGAAAACTCAGCGATAACGAGTGGTTGCCAGAATTTCTACGACGGAAGCATAAGGTGCCAAACCGGCGGATTGACGTTGCAGACTGCCGAGTAGTACTCCGTGAATAACTCGGCGACGTCTAGAGAGTCAGATGATGTCTCTTCGTCAGACAGTAGCAGAGAAAGTGCCGAAGGTTTGTTCTTTCTTAACCGTCCCATATGCTTAAATGAGAAGTTTTTGTCCCCGCGGGCTATGAGCAGTAGCTTTTCTCATACGCGTTTGGTGTGTTCACAGATTTCCCGTCTACGCCTGTTTCAAACGATTTGGAACGCGCCTAGTTCCTCAAAGGTTCCCGTAATCTTGTGCATAACCTTTCGAATAACTGACAACGGTCATTTAAGAGACGAGATATTCTGCACGAAAGAAGTGACCGACAAGATAATGTGTGAAGATTAAGTGGTGCAAACAAATCGTCCGCTTTCTCAATTGCGCTTTGAATTGCGCGGCAGTTCTGGTCCATAGAGTCATAACCGAGAAGAAGTGGACGTAGGTTGCTTTTCAGACCGCTAAAATCAGATTGATTAAAATTTTAAACTGTGGACTTCTTTACTGGTTGTCGTAACCAGTAACATATAAGATCGAAGATAAGCAGAGAGTGGCTACTGTGTCCAAGTGATTGTTTGGTGATCACTGTGTCTGCCGGGTGGCGCTCATTGGTGATGTCTAGGTCGAGCCGAGAGGGAATCTGAGAGGGAATCTCGTCGGGGCGTTGGCAATCTGTGTCCACCATCCTCGTCGTATCAGCGTCGATATGGAAGTTGAGAATCCGCTTTCATATTCCTGGTGAGAAAATAATTCCAAGTTTATCTTGGGTGCATTAAAGTCACCCATAATAAGAAAATGAGTAAGGTGTTGTAGCCCTAGGAAGTCATCCAGGTTTACAAGAAGAGGGTCGTCCTCGGAGATGTTGAATGTGTGAGAACAATAAATAATCCCGACTAGAAGTGAGTCCTGGCCACGCCCTACTAGCCAAAACCACAGAGCGTCATATTTACCGGAGGAATTATATCTGCCGATAGCCATGGGTGTTGTAAGATATTGCTGAAAGAAAATCGCAGAATCCCCGACTACCGCGCGGCACAATCATCTCGGTAAACTGTATATACGGGAACACTCAGCTTACTCCCACTGATGTCACCTGTAGGTCAGGTCTCCGTAAAAGCGGATGTACGGAGTTGGGTGTCATGAATTAACTATCCGAGTTCTGGTAATCTACTGAACAACCTTAGCCAGTTTGTACACATGCATTTGAAATCTGCTTCCTAATTTGGATTTGCGCAAAGTGAGGAATGAGGGTTTGAGGAAGAGCTCGGGAAATGAGACCTAGAACTGAGGAGAGCGGTAATCGGACTCACACTGTGCGGCCGAGTGGTTCTGTTGGTCTTCTTGTGAGGCTCCGAGGGCGACGTCACCGCTTGTGCGCACGTCAACGCTCCTACAGGACGCTTGATCAGCGCTTTCAGTGTCGCACGTTGCGGCCTCTGTGGCAGCGTCACATTGCGCATTTTGGGAAAAAGTTTGGGAGTTCTCACCTACGTAAAACTAGACTTTCTGGTCTGCTGGGTGCAGGTTTAGAAGAAGGGTAATGTGCGATGTTTACTGGGGCCACCGATGAAAATACCATGTGGAACGGGTCAACAAAATACTTTCTGAGTCACAATTGGCGGCCCCAGCAAGATTTCTTCGTTCCATATCCTGAGAGAGAGGAAGTTCCTAAGGGGCCTATGAGTGGCTTTCAGCTTATATAACTCGATTTTGCCAGGGCTTTCGACTGTTTCTCACACGGCCTCCTTGTAACACAAACTGGAAGCCCATGGTATCCAAGGAGAGGTTCTTCGCTGGATTGTCT
>LUCH01007406.1:11508-23501 GCA_013368495.1 Paragonimus heterotremus | reverse complement strand
TGCGTTCGCTTCAATTTGCCCGTGCTGAAGTTTGCGTTTTCTCGCCAATGGAACCATTCCATATTTCGTTACGAGTTTACCATGCTTCAAATCAATCACAGCCTCAACGCGTTCAAGAAAATCCGCTCCCAATATAGTCTGGCGTGCGTCGGGAGAAATGACAAAAGGTTGCTTGACTACGTGATTATCGATTCTGACATCATACTCCGCAACGCCGGTAACTTTGAGTGTGAACCCACCGACTGTTCGAACGACCACCGCACACGGCTGAACAGTTTATTTTGGCCTCGGTCTAATCAATGAAATCGCCGCCCCAGTGTCAATCAAACAGTACTCCGAGCTACCATTGACTTCTATCCTCGCCTGAACTGCCCTTTTATCGGATCACCCTTCCCAGACAAAAAACAATCAGAAAAACGTTTATTTACATGAAACCTTTTCTCGCCCGGCGGGCAAAATCTTCGCCAGTGTACACGTTTTCCGCATCAATGGTAGAGGTCGCCACGGTTCCGCTCCCTCTTCATCTTCAACGTGGTTACTTCCTGATGCAACTTTTTCACTGCGGTTCGCAGGTCATTCAGTTCACTTCGTCCGTTCGTCTTTAACTCGCTGACTGTCTGGGAGTTGTCTGCCAGTAATTGTCGAGCGGCATCAGTTAGCTGTTCCAACGTCATCGGATGTGTGATGAGAGCCACCCTGAGCTGATCCCATACTGCTAGTGGCATTCCGTCCAAGAACTGATCTGTCAGCATGCGTTGTTCCAGATCCTGGTCCAAATGTGACAAGGCTCTTGACAGTGCTGCTCGCAGTGACCCGGCATACACAAGAGCGTCGCCTCCTGGTCCAAGCCAGGCGCCCTTGAACTGCCGCATTGCCTCCTGGCAATCGAGTGGGCTGCCGAACCCAGCGATCAGCGCCTCCTTTAGTATGGGCAACATTCAGTAAGCGTATTTTGTCAAGGAAGTGCTCCACTGATGAACCGTAGATCTCGTAAAATTGTATTGGAACGGACCCCAGAAGTTGATGGTTGTCAACGGCATGAACTCACTGATCAGGGGAATCAACGAGTATGCGTCTTCCAGGTTACTCCTGGAGAAGTGATCGTTGTGTTGGTTAACCCTCATGCAATCCTCGGGCTCCACTTTGATAACCTCGTATCTCTACAACCGTGGATTCGAAGTCAACTGATAATTGATACAAATCAGTGGTGCTCTCTC
This sequence comes from Paragonimus heterotremus, assembly GCA_013368495.1. NCBI lineage: Eukaryota > Metazoa > Platyhelminthes > Trematoda > Plagiorchiida > Troglotrematidae > Paragonimus > Paragonimus heterotremus. The sequence continues at coordinate 22,284 of LUCH01007406.1, read as the reverse complement.
ATAACGTTTGGCTGCAACCACGATGAGAGTTGGTTAAGCAGATAAAGCCACTCGGGTGACGATGCTGTACCGATCTGATTTCTCTGACGCTTTCATCACGCCGTTTCGATGATATCAAAGCAGCACACGAAGTTTCAGGAAGGCTTGGTTGTTGAACGTCTCCTAGTTTTCAGGTTGCACAACCACTCCCACTGGAGTTGATCAAATTCCTTCTGGTAATGTGATTTATCGAAGACAGCTTTGCTTGCCGAATGCAGTTATACTCAGTACTTCAGTGTCCGCATTGCGCTCAAGGAGAGAACAGGGACACCACGGATCAGTGGGTTGGTTGCCTTTACATCGACATTCGGTCTGACGGAATCCAGAAAATTCCTTGGCATAATGAACGCACTGCTACTTGTGTCCTGGGTGAACACGTGTCGAGGTCCGCAGTTAGAAATTAACCACCTGTATGAAAACAGATTGCTCATCTAGTATATAACTAGGGCTGGTTTCGTCGTTTTTATTCCTTGCTCTGCCTCTGAGAAACTGTCAGGTCTTTCAGAGATTGTTCGAGCTTCGGTACGCGTGGCAGATAGTGTTGCGAAAATTACAAATGGACCAAAGGTGGAGAGCGCCGCAAGACATTTACCGATTCACAATCATAATGTAGCAAAAAGTCGCTCAATAAACCTCAATCTTTATTGCCCAACTCAACCCCCACTCCCATGCCACGCAAGCGTTGGCGTTTGAGCCGGAATTCCAATCCACAGCGCAGCGGTGACTCCCACTCACACGTCGTGTGTACTCCTGCCTGATCTGTATGCAACTAAAGCTTTCCGTTGTGGGTTTTGTCGACCATTTTCCATCCATTATTCCGATTTCTTGGAGTGATGGCTGGTTCAGTCATCCGTGTTATTCACAAACCACCCGCTGTGGGTCATGGTCACATCCTATCACCGTGTTGACATATTCCACTGAGTGTTGGAATGATCGCACCTCCGACTTGGTCATCCATCACAATAGGATCCATCAGTGGGTTGGACTGCTGAGGCCTTTGTGGCTACAAACGTCTGGAAGAAAACGGACGCATCGGCTTAGATAATAACTAAGGAATAACATTGTGGATTCATCAGAGATTTCTGAGTCATTGTCATCATGATGCTTGCATATCCTGCGGGTCTCTAAAAGCGTCAATCTTCATCTGGAAGAATTTTTCCATTAGAGATTGGCGCAATGGGACGGTAGCATAATTCTTCTTCAAAATGATGTATCACGGCATTATACAAAGTCATTTTCAAATGAAACTTAGTAAACGAATGTGAACCATGAGCTGCTGGTTTAATGTGAATGCGTGGGAGCATCCCTTCACCTCAAGCAAGTCCAGGGTGAGTAGACAAAGCTAATGTAAACACTTGTGAAACGTCACTACCGACGTTATCAATACGCTAGATGTGTGTTCACTACGGTTGACTGCGACGAACACAGATGTTGTATTGGTAATTAGCAGACAGAATAACACAGTACCCACTCAAAAGCGTATCCCGACGAACTGCGCAGAAATATTGACCATCACCGTTCAGCCAACAGAATGATGTAATGTCCTTAATATTGTCAGTCTGAATCAGTAGAGTACCAAACAAGTCAGTCATAGGCATTGCGACCCAGTGTGTACTGTTCGACACACAAGGTTTACAAATGACAGGCAATGAGAACAAGGGACTGATCAATATTGTTTAGAAGCGAGCTCTCATGCACTGAACCACTTCGCGATCGACAACGATTTTGGTAGATGTACAAACATCAGATGAGTGACTTATTAATCAAGAAATTGGTTTCCTGTGCCTCATTAAACAAAATTTTTTCTTATCTCAAACCGTTTGGTTGAAGGTATCGTATTACTGAACCTTGCATAACTCCTTCCAGGAACTTTAAAACGCAGTGCAAATGTCAGTGTACCTTGCAATAGAAACAACGTGTAAAGTGGTTTAAAAGTAAATGCTTTGAACGTTACGTCTCTGCAGCTCTATTACAAGATGAAATGAACTGCGTTCATCGGGATGAACGGTGATGGTACCAGTCCAAACAGCAACAACAACTAGCCTTATGAGACGTATATGATGTTCGTAGAATAAAAACTGAAGGTTTTCCAATAGAATTTTCGAATGGAAGCTTTGCACGTCAAATTATTACTAATTCTGGCAACCCCATTCGGAAGCTCGAAGTATGAAAATAAACAGTTACAATTATGGCTTTTTCGAGTGATGAAACAATCATTACAGAGATCTCGCTTCCGGTCAGGACAAATATCGGGACTTCCAGTTTTATCTAAATGTAACGGCTATAAGGTAAACTTCGACAATCAGACGGGCCAACGAAAAGTTCTGTTAATCAACGTAAAACTAAACAAGAACGCGCAAGATACGATAGACAACAATGTCAGCGAATTCTGTTGCGTCCGTCTTTTAATAAAACAATGTCAAAAGTTAAGCTTGACGGCAGTAAAAATGGGCGTCGTGGTATCAACCGACCGTAACGCGTACTAGACTGATATAAGTACACTTTAGTGAGCAGAGCAGTATACAGAATGAGGAGCGTTGTTAAGATGATCGTGACATTTCTGCAGCCAACAGATGGTAGACCGTCAGACTTTCCAGCCAATCCGTGCAAACAATGGATTCAAGAAGGGTCGTTTTGCAGCTCGGTCAGTACAGCCCGTTCCTCAGTTTGAGGGCAAGGGAATATGATCGGGCTATCCACCAGCAACGTGTCCACTCTCCAAACTAAAAAATCAGGAGTAAATATCAATCCCAGCACTACGATTGATGGTGCATAATATCCACGGTATATCCCAAAATCCACTGCTGGCCGATGCGGCAGCACAAACCAAGTGGGCACACCTTCACCGCCACATGACTCAAAAGTTGTAATCATCCAACCCGCTACCAAAGTATGCAACCGATACACCGTTCAGCCGTCAGTGCGCTGGGTAGAAGATAGAGAAAAGGCTTGGCCATTAATCAGTCTTAAAAAACAGTGGCATCAACATTGCCGATCTCGGCTAGCGATGTAGGCCATTTATTTGTACGCACCGTATGCCCAATCCAGGGAATGAGGGTTTCCCAAAGATCAATATGTTGCTCTTACGCACAATTACCGTAATATCCCATGGTTTGAGAACTGAGGATTGCTGCCACGGATGGGAATATTACAAAACGACATCAACTTTTTGAACCGATGGTATTGCACCAAGAGCACCGAAGTATACTGTTTTAACATTGATCATCCGTCCTCAACCGCTGCAAACAACATTTTGGACGGTTCGCCACTTCCTCATTGACATCTTAGCTAATTAAAAATTACTCTACCTTCAAGCTGGACTTTTGTCGTGCTCCCGTGAGAAGTATCACAACCCTATCAACGCCAAACAAAGAGCCACGACTGAGCGGCCCGTCCTAACAATCGATCCATTATCCCTTCAGTGCCGATAACCTCTCGTTCATGTGAGCACGGGCTTAAGTAAAAGGTAAAATCAACGAGCACAGTTGTCATCAGGTTATTACAGGGTGTGGCGAAAGCAAGAGTAAAACAGAAGAGGACATTACTAGTACGTATGATCCTGGAAATCCACATGATCAAAATCAAGGATCTCAATAGAAGTTCACGGGGAATAACTCACGAATAATTCAACTGATCGATTAGTGTAACCGAGGAAACAGTAACTGTTCTTTGATCAGCCCATCTGGACTCTAGGATGATGATCGAAAGGAGTAGACCACTATTTTCGACAAAATCAAACAAGGCTCACATGGTTCAACGAATCCCAGATCACGGCAGGTTTCTTTGTGCGCAAAAGCTTTTGACTGTAATAAAGATGCTCCTCAAGCAGCCAGTTGAAAATAAAAAAAGACCGTTAATTGGCTACGTGCCAATTGGCGGTGATTGCGCGACGTAACTAATTAAACATTACACATATTTTCTAATCGCGGATAACCTTGATGAAAAACCGACTGAAAAAATGCACTAGCTATTGACACCTATGTCAAAACGGTGGAGAAATATATGGTAGTACTTCAATTTACTTAATAAGCTACAGTGTATTCAAAAGTTCATGTTAACTGCAGAAATTCATTTTAACACTAGCCAAACACAAAAGTTCACAAAACCAGAGTAACATGCATATTCCCCATTCGACTAATTAAATATGATACAAGTGAGAACTATAGGAAGAGAAGGGGAAATATGCTCGGAGTGATGAAATCGTAAAGGAGGAAGTGAACATAGGTCAATGAACACAAAAGAGGCCGAAGAGAATGGAAGATGGACGAAATGAACGAGACACTTACAACGGCAAAATAAGCACAGATTCACACAGTAGTGCGGCCGTATTTGTTTGTTTTGTGTGTGTGTGTGTGTGTGAGTGAGTGTAACTCTGAATCTAGTAGTCTACATCGACAGGAGACTAGTTGGGATCGACTGTTTTTGAGGCGGCTCGACTGTCTAAAAAAAGATAGGATAAAAAACAGAGCTGGTCAGTTCACTTAAGCAGATAATCAAGATTTGTATTTAATACCTGACTAAAAAACAAATCAGTACAGTCCGAAAAAAATCCCGAATGTGCGAAACATACAATCCCTATGAGTTCTTTCAACAGGATGGTGAGAAGACAGGTTACGACAGATTCATTCTCCACATTCTAAAACAGCATGGAAAACGAAGCAACGGTTCTTGAAAGAGATGTCAAAGGTACAGATCGAACAGAAGCGTTATTGATAATCACAACTAAACCCACAACAACAAAAATCGAGATGTGATTGTTTTTTGAACATATAAAACAGGTTGTTTGTAGCTGATTTATGGAACTGTGAAATAATTCAAAAATTTTTTTAGCTATGACCACCCATTAGGATAGAAAATAATGATGATTCTGTGGCATGTGACTGACAAGCGATCAGCGAGGCGGTTGTCTGTTTTCGAAGTGCCGCATACCAGTTGCTACGAGAATCACTCAAAACGGAGATCGATCCATACTTTTGACATGTCGGTTAAGAACGGTTACGTCTAATTACAGGCAGTGAAATTAATTCGTATGGTAAGTTGAGTCTTTTGTCTACTTTACGTAACAAATCAAATTCATGAAAGAGTAAAAAATGAACAATAGGGGAGCTGTTAGAACAAATAGTTCCAAGTGAAAGCATTGGTGAGACATGAAATTGAGAACGAAACCAATGCTGTATTTTGTTTTCGGTTAAATTAATATTTAAAAAATGAGCAGAAATTTGGGTTTGATTATTGTTGTCTGCTTCTGTCAACCCTCACAACATAGGCTAATCGTGGTTCACTAGCAGGCGTAACAAGAAACAACGGAAGATGAACGAATAGCTACACAGTGTTCGATGGTTAGAACATGCATCGGTTGTCAGACCAAAAGCATGCTACTCCTGTTTCTTCCAACTGCCGTAGGCGTCAGTGTATGCTCAGCCATTCATATTCGGCGGCACCGTCAAGTTCTCCCATAGGGATTTACTCTTTCCTCCTCCCTTCCTCAACGGATAACTTGTGCAGCTTTCCAGCCTGTTCGAAATCTTCAGACAGGAAACGATAAGGCAATTGTCACAAGGTATCCACACGGATAACTACACCAGAGACCTCACACTAGGTACGACCTAATTATCTTACCTAAATGCACGACCTGCCTCTTCTTTGACTTTACGTCGCACATCCGTCAGTTCACGATCACACGGTTGTAATCAAATGTGCAAATGACAAATTTCCTCCCTCGCTTTTCTGCACAGTTTACCTAAACTATCAAGTCATCCAAAGACTCGTAGTATGTTTCTTAACACACCTTAATGTGTTAACGTTTTGTTGTCGCTTATAAAATTGGATCAGCAAGGAATTTTTCAATGCATGTCCTCTCTTCGTGTAAATAATGAATCTCTACCATCACTTCTTTCTGTTAATTATCCGGGGATTACTTCGACTGACAACATGGCATAGTCACTTCGTGTTAATGGTGTTTTTAGTGAAATTCAAAAACTTTCGTTCTAAATCCGGCATTTAAAACCTTTCTGCTTTTGATACCATTTCGTCAGTCAATGTGTGTGTTCCCCAACCCAACGTACTGTTCAGCAATTCCCTTCCCCGGTTTTTTTGACGAAGGACTTTGCACTTTTGACAAAATCCCATAACTATTTTATCAAGCTGTAACGATATCCCCGGAAATAATTCGGTGATTTAATTGCTTCTCACCATTTTACAATATGCGAAAAGTTTTCAGAGGAGAGCTTGTTTGGCATAACTCATCCTCGTCATTCGAGTTTTCCTAAATGTATTTCTACATCTTACACCAAATCCCGGTGCAAACACTTATTGCATGCTCCTGGTCCTACTCTTTCTCTGTTATTCCTAATCTAGCTCGACATCTGCGCAAACCCATCCTTCTTATTCGTGAAGAAACCAACAGATTAAAGTAATAGATTTTTTCTCAACCGACAATAAGTGTGATCGTCTGCTGATCTCTCCATGAGGACCCACGAGGTTAATAGTATTAAATCTGTGACTCGGGTATGTGTGCTGAAGTTGTGAGTATGTAAGAGACTAAAAATTCACCTCTCGGGATGCACAAAATGTACTATAGAGATGATTTGACTCCTCACCACTTAGAAATAACCAAATGTTTTCGATAAGTCCTTAAAATCCTCTCCATTTTCATTGTATGCAAGTATTTTTAGGAAATTAATGCTCTTTTGCTCTGTAACTTTATGCGAGAAGCAGTAACACGAACCTGGGGAAAAGTGCTTGAGGCAAAGAAGGTTGAGAGTGCTTATCATGAACTCGAAAGCAATGGTGTTACTCTTCAACGCTTCTCGCAGATTTCCATGAGTACACGTTCGGTGTATAAACAGGGAGAGATATTTTAAGGGAAACATTGTTTGGAAGCAGTTGTCACCTCAAACAATAGTCTGTGAAACTCACCACAAGAGACCGCTGGTTGCATGCGACTTTCTGTCTGATAGGAAAGCGATCCTTTGACCAACGCATCGTCGGGCTCTCTGGAGAGGACTGTGGATGCAGTATCACTCTGTTCCTCATTTGCGTTCTCCAAATGACGTCCAGTAAGGATATGCATGCGCGAGACGAGTGCTTGGTACAAACGTGTGGCTTCTTTTGGTGAGCGCATAACCAGCAAATAGGCGCAAAACTCTGGCTTAGAAGTTAAAGTATGATCCGGAGGACTCTGAAAATAGTGGTGAACAACATGAAAGGTTAGGTTAGTCGTTGTTGAACGAATTCTACTTTAAAATGTGAACAAGTAACAGCTCGTTGGAACGCACTGAAAAGAGCGGATGTCTATCGACATCTGAAAGAGGTGAAGCGTGTGGGATTGTGTGTAAATAAGTTACCAGATGTAGCAATCCCTTAGGAAGAACCATTCCTCTGAAGAGACTAGCTTCGTCCTGTTCCGTGAAGTTACAATACAAATTTGGGACTCTGAAAGGGTCACGCTCCAAACACGACCGCGAACCACAATACTCAACTTATTTTGTTTTCATTCTCGTTCTAAAGAGACCACGACGTTTACTACCACATCTTTCTCTCGTGGAGTTTGGAATCCTGTCTGTACTAGACAACTGATGAGATCATCTTACAGAAAACTCAGAGTTAACTCACGCCGTTTGTGTCAATATATCAGCGGCCTTGCACGAATAAATGCTGCCTACCACTTTGTTAAACTTTAGACCACAAACCAGTGATGGATTGTGGATCTCCATTTTGGTAATTCATCTCTACCCTATAGGTACACAGCATCTTGGTCCCACTGTGTTCACCTAATGCAATCTGTAATTCTTAGAAGCAACTCGGTAATTTTTAGGCAGTGCCGACGAGGAATCAGCCATGCACACCTCTTAATGCACCTATCGTAACAGTTGGTACGTTGTTGACCATAAGAATGAGGCACAAAGAATATCCACCGCCTGTGTTAAGCACCACCATGGTAAGATACACTGAAGTTGACACACGGAACACAGCTAACAGGGGCAAACTACCGAAAAAGAAGGCTATTATGGACAAACTACTAACTACAACTCCGCCTTTCGAACGGTCCTCAACTGAAAAGGATTGCAGCAAGTCAAACATGAAGACATTTTGTTCATTAGCTTGTAGTCCATACACTGAACGTGTCAAGTGATCTGAAGAGGATAGGCAAACTTGGAAATCTGGTAGTGAAGATGATGTGGCTGGAGGAAACCTAAGTAGTCAGAAAGAATGTGCATTCGACGTGAACAGGGAGAAACCGTACGAGCGGTTCCGTAGGATGGATATGAAAAAAGAGGTGTTCCCACGAACTGGTCTGTCACTATATCAAAAGTTATTCAGCTTGCAGACGGACCACGTTTGTTCACAAATAACAACGGAATGAAGCCCTCAAAAGTGTGTAAAATGTAGCATCATTTAGGTGATATTTGACAAAAGAGGTGAACTGTGCAAACGAGCATAATGAATTACTTTAAAATCAATAAAATGTACTACCTAGTGTATTGTGTGGCGTCCGTGTGTGATCTGAGTCTCCCTTCAAATCAACAAAGGTCACTGTCAGAAGAGGCAATCTTTCGCTGGTCACGTTAGTGGTCTCCCGACTGAGGGAGAACATTGCATGTGACAATACATTCATACAAAAAACGGACGAAAACGGTAAAAACAGAAGCTGGGCTGACACCACTTTGAGATTATAGAGAATGATGCATACACTCGATCCAGTCAGCGTCATCAAGCACATGACACACATTGGTATGTCGACCCTAAATAAATCTGGAATAAGGTTTGGAAAAGTTAGACAACCAAAAACTGTAGATCACTCTACCATAAAGAAATGGTAGGAATTAGGTAACAGAAACTACCAGTTAATGTACAGAAAGTTTTATTCATATTAACCGGAGTAGGATTGTAATTGATGTTCGATGATGTGCGTTTGTGCTTGATGATGTCATTTTGCTTCATCATACGTAAGTACAGTACTATCCAGAATTAAACGGATATCAATTTTTCCGTATGTTGCTTATTTGCAAACATGAAAGACTGATTTTTCGTACACACACGTGATAACAATATAGACAAAGGTTGTTAGTTGTGAACATTTGAAAATAATAATAGTGCAACAGATTAAAAAATTACCTATTCCATAAGTATATAGATACCTCAGTCCAAAATGATATGAGGTGCTCTAAAATGGAATGCAATCTTGCTCATCATGAAAGACTTAATAGGTCACTTGTGCAAGCTACTTAATAAAGAATGTAGGCGCGATAGTAGAAGATCAATTCAAACTTCTTAGAGGGCATCTCTCAGTTCTGATTTTGGTGCATAAGTGGGTTTCCATTGTTCAGCCAATAATTCCAAAAGGATTTCAACTGGATTCAGATCTAGACCGTGAGCACACCAGATGGCTGGATCAATGTTCTGTCATGCTCGATACAACTTTGTCAGGTTAGCGGTATGCGCCGAACAAATATCCCTCGAAACATCCAATATTCAGGAAGTATCAAGTCCAAGAATGGCAGCAAAGAATACTAATGTGTGAGTACATAAGACTTAGTATAGTACTGCTGTTTAGGCAAAGCAAAACTCGTATTTACAGTTTAAACGAGACACTGCAGCTTGTCGATACCCCCACTTGGAAACGGTGCCTCATGACGTCCTTTCAAAAATCGCGTCAGTAGTGCATCCATCTGGCAGATCAATCGGTACACATTGTTATCACTTCGATTCACCTGTTCACGATACATGTCGTGATAGATAGTCAGTTGTGAGTTCCGTTGAGTTTAAGGCTAAATGTAAACGACCGATCCTCAATAACTGACGTCCAGCTATCATTTGATTATTTCTACACTGGATAGACCGTCTGAAGTTTGTCACATTATTGCGAATCACAAATGAACTGCGCAAACCCTTCTTTAACAGCTTCGTTTTTTTTGTGTACCTCGGGCAGAGTAGAAATTGAAGCACCGTTGATTTCTATAGCTCCAGAAGCTTTGCGATATCTTGACAGCTGTCCCGCATCTTAATGAACACCAAAATATTGCCCTCTCAAACTCCGCGAACTGCCTTCCCTTGAGTAAGTATCGTGATACGAAATGAGCTCTTTGTAAATCGAAACCACTGAGGATCGCCAGATGGACGGTACTCATACGGTAGTTAACAGCTGGTTGGATGCACTGCACCTGCACAAAATGAAGCTTGATAAATCGAAAAATACCGGCCGCAGTCCATTCCAGAGTGTTGTAATTTGCTCTAGACTGAGGGGTTCGCACAACTAAGAAATAGGGCAATTTTGACTGATTATTTCGATTCTGATTTCTTCAATTCTTGAAATATAACCTTTTATACTTATGTATTCTGTAACTGTTTCAAATTGTACACCACCCCTACTTGGTCGCGACCTTCGCAGTCAGGCAAACCTTTCGGCCAGCCCACTTTGAAGGGGGAACATTAAACTCGAATTTCGCTCTTGTTAGAGCTTATTAGTAGTGTGTTAGTAGTAGTGTGTTAACCAAAACGCCAGCAACCTCACAATAGGCACGACCGAATGATTAGACCCAAACGTTCAACCACAACTCTGCGTGAATAGTGTTCAGTCTGCCCAATCATTTCGAAAGGAGAACTAACAGAATCGCTCTGTTCGACCCAATCGATCACCGTGTGATCAAAACATTTCAGCTAAGTTGAAGTTAGTGTCTCCACTGCAGCAAATGAGCACACCTTGAATCATTAATTAATTACAAGTGCGTACAGAAA
>LUCH01007406.1:0-10966 GCA_013368495.1 Paragonimus heterotremus | reverse complement strand
GAGAACATGACCCAACCATCTCAAGCTGTGCAACTTGAGTAGTTGACCAATTGGTCGCGCATCCCGAGCGATGATGAGTAGTCTCGTGAAGGCTAAACATCCATGTTCACGCGCACCGACAAACCCATGGTGAACGATGACTTTAAACACAACACTTTCGTAGAACAACCAAAATATCTACCTTCATTATCACAGTAACTTACAGACTATGCGTCTGGTGCCTGAACCGAGACAATGGTATCACTTAAAGAAATGTAGACGATACAAGTACATACAACGGTGGGTTTTACGAATAGCTATAATGATAGAAATATATTCTGGGAACCTGTGAAGTTTCCGTAACATTTTTCAAAATCCTCTTGTAAAGAAAATTATATAAGCATCGTCTCTAAGACTGAAACTCTTGTGACTCGCACAGTCCGTAACTGGAAACCTTATCGAAAGACAACCCATTGCTTTAATTGGTAAGCGTCCTGTATTTAGGAAGAAATCCGTCCCGTTCAACTCATATCCCTTTTTATACACGGTTTAAAATCTATCGAAGTTTTCGGATTCACAATTTGGCGAGTAGTGTTTAATTTTTACTGGATTCATCTGCGTTAGTGTGATCGATCTAACACTTAATTTTTTTTATAGCAAACAAACTGCAGCCTAAGTGGACACTTTGAAGTGGCCTTAAAAAAAATTACATTTGTTACCTGAAGCAGTGGGTTCTCTTTATTCGTTTTACCAATAAACTCAGAAGATATGTGTTTCAATTTGTTTTGGCCCAACAGATACAGCCAAGCTCTTTAAATATGGTGGATCAACAAATGACAGTTAAATAAATCAGTCAGTCAGTCAATTGGGCAACTGTAAAACAGACATGTTTTGCGCGAATGATTGTCGTACATACAAGATCGTTTGATACTGTCTGACCGACTTAGCTTCAGTGAATACAAACTATGTCGACCGGCTGTTGCCACATATCGCCATAATCGTTAAGCGAAGCTTACTGTTGAGCTCTCAGTGAGGTCGCAGTTTGGTCAGATAGCCATTTACCAGCAATGTTTTCAATTAATTATTCCTTATGTCCTATTCATAATGTTCCGGTCAAACTCGACCCGAGTACACGTCATCGTCAATTGAAGTTGTTTTGATTCACTTTTTCTGGTAAGCGAAGCCGTCTTTGGTTACATCAACCTGACTTCGCCCGTACATCTGCTGGCTGGCCGATTTATTCGGACCACTTCTGAATCCAACTGAGATGGCGAATTGCGTGTGCACAGGCCTGTTAACATCAATTGGTCCAGTGGACCTGACGTAGCCACTGTTTCACGGAGCACGACAGCGATGCTCTCGAGTGCCGACCCAAATGGAACCGACGACTACCAACCTTGGGCTTAATCGATACACCGACCCGAACAAACTAGTTGCCTTGACAGCCCAACGCTCGATCGGCTGTTCGTACGGCAACGTCGAGCCAGACGAGCGATTTACTTATCGAGCGTGTGTCCACATGGAACAGACGCATCAACGTACGCAAGTCTTTGTGCGCGCTTCCATTAGCCAGACCAAAACACCAACTAAGAATAGTGCGTGTCTGTATGCACCCCAAGCTAGCACGGCTGATCTTTTCGGAAGCATACACCATGGCAAACCTTACATCTTGAAGAGTTTGACAACCCATTGGATTCCGGAGCAGATGAACAACAATCACAGTCAGTGCGTAAGTTGAGCGACAACTCCAGTAAAACATTGTAATCTTATTCAGTAAAATCAATAACCACGAAGGAAATCACTTTGTGACAAGTGTAGACTGAACATACTAAGTGTCCTGGAACACGTGTAAAATAAGCCGAACAATCCAAATTTCGGGGTAGTGCCTGATGTAGAAAACGTGCAGGTTATAAATACCACATGGTTTTCCAATTAGAAAACATTTGACTTACATGTTTTTCAACACCAGGGTAAGATTCGTCTCCTACACCGACACAAATTGTTGTTAAACGAAGCGATCGATTGTCCGCCATGCTTACATTCATACCGGACCACACGGGTGTGTTAGCCAGTAGTTTCAATGTTTTGCATACGCGAGCCACAAGACGCGATCGTGTTGGAGGGCCAGCGGGGATGCGCACAGTGGATGAACTGATGTCCGAGGTAGTTGAGACGGGTATGTCGTTCAAGTGTAAATAAGCTTGACCACGTTCAACCCAAACTTGTTTCTGACGATCAAAACAGTAAAACTGACAGTAGGTTTTCAAGGCAGTGCATTCACCTTCTTCTCCCGTAAGCGTAGGGGCTTGAGGGAGCTCGGAAAACGCGACGATAGACGATTTTTCACGCATTTCCGCAGCGACGGCACAAGCCGAATTGGTCAATGTGAGCTCACAAGGAGGTTCGGTCACGTGATCCGTCTCATCAGCATCGCTTTCACTGGCAAGGTTGGAAGTCGTAGTTGACTTTTCACCCCCTAAAATAGAATGCGTGACACGTTCGGCAACGTTGTGACCGAAAACAAACTCGTGATTTGCGGCCCCTCCGAGAGTAGTATTCAAAAGGGGTTTTTCAGGTACAACGGTAAACGAACAGGGCGCTGAGAGTTTGTCATCTTTTGAAGTTATTGTCGCCAGTGAATGCTCTGATTCGGAAGCTACTGGTGCCTGATCATCTTTTAGACGTTGAACCACGATATCAAGAGCCGACTGTCGGAAATGAACACCACTTGTGCTGTGCAAATAGTTATGAGCCGTTGTATCAACAACCGGAACATTGGTATTTAGGACCGAAGGTCGAAATAAATTGGATTTAGAGCTGGTTTGCGAATTCGCCAGTTTGGGAGATGTCGGTAACTGAGGTAAGTTAGACCGTGCCGACTCGCTGCGTTCTGAATGTGAGGTGACCATTAACTTGGCCGCTGAAGCCTCAGTGGAACTATCAATATGTCGTTTTCGGCCACTTAAAGCACAGTCTCCTTCCGACTTAATAGGTAACTTATCGGTCAATTTTCGCTTACGCGCGTTAATTGCATCGAAAACATTCGTCGCCAGTTCATCGCTCGGAAAAGCGAACAAGTAACTTTTGATGTGTTCACCATCTTCACTTATGGCACCGATGCGAAGGTTTCGAGAATTCACAAGAGCAACAGGCATTGTGGACCACACTGGAGTGTTGCTGATGACTTTTCTTGTTGAAGTCAAACGGACGACAACACGAGATCGACAACTAGAAGAACTACCACTGACCGCAGCACATTGGTCTGTAGAGGTATCATTTAAATGAAAGTGGCAGGCACCAAGACCACTCCACTTTTGTTTTTCAGTGTCAAACACATATGCACGACAATACTGTCGGAAAACAGGCGTTTCGTCTTCTTCTCCAGTAACGACGTTTACTTGATTAAGATGTACAGCTGCCTGCTTTTGATCCTCAGTTACCTTATTAGCCGAAGTTTCCAGAGTTTCAGACGACACCTCAGACTGCTTGGATAGAACGGCTTTGGCCAGGGTGGTGAACACAGAAGAGGACGTCGAATTCTGATCAGAAGAAAGGTTCCAAAGGTCAGAAGATGCCCCATGAGAGACATCAGCGTTGATAACTCTTGATGAGATATCTGATCCAAACACGTATCCGGTAGGAACGGCTTCATCCTCTGTTGTTGCAACTGGTGGTTTTTGTGCCAACGAGGTTTGTGAGATATTCGTAGAAGGAGTATTACTCAGAGAAGTTCCGGAAAAAGGGGCTTCAGAATGGCACACACCATTAGTCGGATAGACAGGCTTAGATTGTACTGTGAGCACCGAAGGTCTGAAGAGAGAAGAGGACTGAGCATTAGAAATACTTGTTCCGTTCGCTTGTTCATTCATGATTCACGACACTCGGTTTGGCTGAAACAATTGAAAAAGACCTAAAATGTTGAAAGAAATAAACGAAGGAAACATTATACGGAATTACCACTGAACACATTGGAAACAATATTTCAAGTCAATGATAATCTGAAAATCACAACAGTGTTTTCTGGAAAGTGCGATAGTGGCAACCCCAAGTTCAACGTTAGCGTATACTGAAGTTGTTTCTAGTAATGATTCGAAAAGACTGATAACAATGGTCCCTTAAGTAAACCATCACAAAACGATACTCAGCGTGGTTGGAATGCAACCTTTTGGGTTCACCGAAATAAGACACTGAACTGACGAATACTGCATAAGATAATTTGGTAGATTATACCGGAGGCTATCAATACAGTCCAAAAATACTACTTTTTGCTGCAAACATAACCACAAGAAACGCACTATAATATGATAATTTTAGGTAGTTATATCAGTATTGCTCGGAAAAGACTAAACACGGGGGCAACAATCGTGCTCATGAGCACTGCCTGCTAGCTGGATGTTTCCACTTATTGCATCATGGTAATATTCAAGGTTTACACGTTACATTCATTTATTGAGCAGCACAGTAAATTCTAAGCATGTGCGTTAAGTGTAGTGTGACAACAAAGGATAACAAGCTACAAGTTACCACCACGCCGTGGTTAAGAGGGGATGCAGTACTATACGAGTGCGTCTATTTTTTACTCAGGGTCGCACGTACGCTCTGCAATAAAAGTATATAGTCGCCTCATCCTTTAGTAATATCTTTCATACAGAAGAGGTAATACCAACCATTTTTCACGATAAAAAACAAACGTTACTAGAAAGCTGTACGCCGAATTTTGTCTGAAAAGATTTGAATGGAAATAAACCGTACACAAAGGTATCGAAAATACCCAAGACAAAATGATGTGGCCATCTCGAGTTACAATGGTGATTTCAGGCGGATGCGCCAGAACAGTAGTTCATCATAAAAAAAATAAATAAAACGGATATGCGTCATCGCCAGTGCTCGTAGCTGATCAACAGTCAATCAAGGAAATTTGCCATTTGCATTGGGAACGCCAATCAGGAGTACTAGCGGTACAGACTTTCCTCTCTGAATAACAACCAAATCAGAGGCTGTTTACAGTCTTTAATCAACGGCGAATGCCAACAACCACATATTGAACAAGAAGGGACAGGATGTTAAGACGATACCACAGATGAACAGCACCAAATGTCATAGGTTGGTGAACCTCAAACATCATGTAATCACTATCGAGCATCCGACAAAACCTTTAGCGAACCGTAATTGTAACGTCGTTGCTGTTACTACACTATTTTATTTTGAGAAACGTATCAGTTTTTCCTTTTTCCGCGGCCATTTCAACTGTAAAGGAAACAAAATCGTTCTCACAGGCCTCAAGTCCTCTTAACTTTCGTGTGGCTGAATAGCCATATTCGTTCCAATCATACTATGATTCATTCGTATTATCCAGTTTGAACAGGTCCCACTGGCAAATAGCGCTTGCAAACTCCTTCCATCAAACTGGATAATCTAATTAACTACATATCTCTGTGTGTGTGCGAGTGTGCTACCGTGCCATGGCTTTGAATCGGCTATATAAACCCTCGAGACAACCAACACATATTGTAATGATAAAATCTTGCGTCACTTTCAGAAATTGCACAAACAACAGGTCGGCCAGACTCTCAATAGTTATCCTCGGAAACTGAAATCGTAGAAATGTAGCAGTTTGAAAGGTACCACAGCTGAATAACGTCGTGAAACCGCTATTACGAGCGGTTTGCAGTGTAAAAACACACCAGTGATTCTTCACTCACTTATAACCTCAAACACAACCAGAAACACAGTGAATTAAGCCGTCACTCGTTGTAGCCGTGAGGTGGGAAAACTTGGAAATCTTTTTTGCAAAAAAGGAAAAGAACTGCTAAAAGAAAGCTAGGCGGAAGAGCTAGGAGTGGTACGAATGTAGTTGCACCATCGAATGCGGCACACTGCCATTTCGGATGATGTATATAACCAACGACTTCAGTGATTACCAGGACCCCCAACAGAACAAGCGATAACTACCCACCAGAATAAAAAGGAAAGTCAGTCTTCACGTTTAGTGACTACATTTTTGCAAGACCAACACACGGTTTTACCCAAAGTAAACTCCGGCGCGTAAAACGCTCAGCTGCCTCGTTCAGTATGTGATCCACGCACTGCAGACTGTGCGACCTAATCAGCTGACCAAATAACCGCGTATTCCGAATATTCCACAGTACGCGCCGGCAAACAGCTGCGTTGCTAAGACGATCAGTTCACTAGCTGTGAGACAACTGGCGACAACATGAATGGACAAATGCAGTAAGTCTGTTTATATCTGTCGCGAGCGGGCCAGGTTTCCGAGTCACACAGCAAAACAGGAAGCATATAGATATTACATACCCTTCCTTTAGGGAACAAGTGGACTTCTCTTCAACGTCACAGATGATGAAAGTTGGCAAAGGCAACAACAACCTTCGCTAATGTTGCAATGGCAATATTAGAAACCGACGAGATAGTGCTATTCAAGCATGTGAAACTGACCTGTCTAAAGCGGATTGCGTGTAATAACCATCACCATCACAGACAGTGACACATTAGTGGTTCTCATTGATGCTTAACTGCCACATATGCCCGTAATGAAGGGCTCAGGAGTGAGAATGTCCCAGCCCTGAAACAGCACTTTGCACTTTGAAAGTGCGTTTCATATGATCCGGTCTGGTCAATCAACCTGTTCGGCATGGTCTGCATGT
The DNA here is from genome assembly GCA_013368495.1 of Paragonimus heterotremus. Lineage (NCBI taxonomy): Eukaryota > Metazoa > Platyhelminthes > Trematoda > Plagiorchiida > Troglotrematidae > Paragonimus > Paragonimus heterotremus. Next base: position 4,325 of record LUCH01007406.1, on the reverse strand, counting down.
CTTCGGCAAAGGGGCCAAGTGAGACAATACCATCCGCGTACTCCATGTCGGTCAACCTAGTGCCCCAGAGAAACGCAATACCAAGCTCATAAGATTCCTCAGGTGTATATTTTAGAAGACAGTCCATGACAAACTTGAACAGAAAGGGGGAGATCGAACACCCTAGACATTTGCCCATAATACCTCGTTTTGTCAGCATAGTGAACTTGCAGTGATCTCACCAGATTCATATTTTTTGGAATCCCCTTGTGAAAAAGGCGGTTCAAGAGCACACTACAATCAAGCGAATCGAATGCAACCTTTAGGTCTAATAAGACCATTACAATCGGCTACCTATGAGTGCCGGCACTCAAAAATCTATCCTGGGGTGGAAGTGTGATTGACGTACTGTCAACCAGGTCGGAGTCCTGTACGCCCTACACGTCTTTATTTCCCCTGGTTTAGTGGGCCGTCGTAAAATAAAGCTAGTGAGTAACATGAATATAAGAGATGCTAGGTTAATATCCCGGTGGGTTTCACGTAGGCTTTGAGCCAGATTTTTGGATGCGGGAATTATTGTTGATGAGCACTAATCACAAGTTGCCCGTTAAGTTTCGCAAATCGTATGAAGCAGATTTGTCAAATCTGATATCAGCTCTTCTCCACTACCCTTGAAAAAAGGAGAGAATATGTAACCCAGCAGCCATGGTAAGCATCAGAAAATTAAGTTCCAGGGCTACTTCCACTTCTACCAGATGGTCGTCCGGAGCGTAACTGATCATTCGGATTCGTCATCTACGCGGTCCGGTTGGGTCCAGTCGTACTGTTCCTCGAAATGTTCGGCCCATATATCAAGTTGGCGCAAATGACTGGTGACAGGTGAGCCATCTTTTTCACTTACATTGACTTGATGACAAGCACAAAAACGAATCAGGGAGAAAAGCTTTCCGGTATTTTCAGATAAAAAGGGTCGCTCCGTTTCTTTTGATCGTCCGACCACCGTCAGCTTGCGCTTAAGTTTTCGGCTGCTGTCATCATATTCAGAGTCAAGTGGAACTGAGAAAAGCTAGTTGACAAGATTTGTCGGTGTCAGAAATCCAATTCAATCGCAACCGTACAGCTTTTTCGAAACATACCAGTGTTCACTAGGTTCGGTCGTCTGACTTGAACTGGGCAAGATATTTACTGATACCCGCTCGTAAGCATCTTTTACACTCGCTTCGCTCGAATGATAGTTAAGCAACTTGCAGTTACGAGCACAGAACCTTAAGGCGAACGGTAAAAAACCGGCAAGCACTACGGCATAATTCGGGTCCAGGTGGGTGCTCCAAACAGCAGGACAGTTTCTAACAGTGGTACCGATCGACTTGAGTCCGCAGCGGAAGTATACACGGAGATGCGTACGGATAAAGTGACCTTTCGCCACTGTCAGTGTGATGTGCTCGGATACCGAACATCTCCCCCGGTTCTTTCTCATCTGCAAAAAAGACGACCAAATTGAATAGTAAAACTGACGGCTGGTGTGACGATGTCCGAGTGTTCGGTCTGCTTCAGAAGGTCAACAAAAGTGTCGCGGTAGCATCCGAACTGGTTAGTGAAACGTACGCCAATAGAACGAACAAACAACGTCTTTTGATGTGTGTCGACAGAATTTGTCCGACGTACTGAGGTTGACGGCGCACGATCGATTACTCGCCGAAGTGCAATCGAGCAAACACTGCTAAGCTTTGAAATCCAATGTGACTCCCACTCCAGTTCGATTAAGAGGTTCAGGTTCGGCATCATCAGATACTCCGAGAAAAAAGCGCTTGGACAGATCGTTATCTGTGGATAAGTTCAAGTGAATGATGGGCCTAGTCATAGGTTCGCGTGTACGAGATATAGAGCATATTAAACTACAAACTTGTCTGCTGATCAACTTGTCGGAGCATGCACACACTGAAGATGCTAATGTTTACCAGATGTCCGGGCTTTAGAAAACAAGCATCACCTGAAGGTACAGAAAGGCCAGAAAAACTGGGAGTAAAATAATGTGAGGAAGTGGTAATGAACGGAGAGCAGCTGTTTGGAGAAGGATGACTTCTGATCCTTCCCGGTCGACTGCGTCACAAAAGTAAGTTCATCTGACGGACCCCATCAAGAGTGTTTGACGCGAAAGTCTCACTTGCAAGATAACAAGAGAAAGTGTTTTCTTAAGGGATCATGTCTGGAACCAATGTCTAAAGAAGCCCACTCACTTGACGACAAAAGGGTTATCTAACTCGAGAGCATAAACAAAAAAGGAACGATATTTGGTTCGGTTCACTGCAGATGTATTTGAAATTACACAAGACTTCAAAATTACACTGAAAATGTTTCTACTGTATTGGATAATATAAAAGCGGTCAGAGTTAACCATTGAGCGATTGAACTGGTCTCGAGGGAACCTTTTATTATCCAATTCTTCCTCATGAGGAAGACAGTAGTGCTGCAACCGTGAAAATAGTGCCACTGTATGCTCACAGCATGGTGTCTACGTAACTAAACACTCTCGAATGGTCAGTAGTTTGACGTTTACACGTGTACAATCACTTTTGGTCTGACTGTTCCCCTCTGGCATATCTGACATAATTGTATCTAGTAAGATCGAAGCTCTAGTCACCACAGCCACCCCGTATCAGTGCAGCGCCCAAGTCTGACTATCACGACAGGGTAGCATCACAAATCAGCTGCCTGTGACTAAGCTTGCGCCTTAGAGGTAGCTAATCAACAATCAGAAACGTATGGTGCTGGATCATCATGGGTAGCAGCGTCTGATGGAAAATCTACGCGGCTCCGTGATTCTGCTCATTTATCACTGCATTCTGGGAACGAAATATACGTTGCTCGAAGCAGCAAGTGTTACATCTTCGGCAATGACAGACATCCTCGAGGTTACTGCTAGGCAAGAGATTTGGCTTACAAATACTGTAAAAAGGACCATTATCCGAAGGTTTAGCACTCTAAACGTAGCCTCACTAGTGAATCCCGTAATCCCCTCAATGACTGTTGCGGGGGCGTCCCAAAGTTTGATTAATGTTATTGTGAAATTCGTGAGAAACAACATCTCAATACGAGTACTTGTGGACATCGGTGGTTGTGGGAGTTAAACCTTGACTGTAGTTGTGAGAAAACGTGAGAAAAAAAATGAAATCTATCAGTAAAATCACTATGGCTCCTACCCGCTCATCAAGCCACGCTCAAGGCCACTGTTTTGTTAACATACAGAAAAAGAATTGCTACCATCCTGCAGTTAAACCAGCAGTCTTCCTAGACGTTTGTTGAGACATGACTACCTCAAGCTGCACGTGGAAGTTTTAATACCGTTCTAAGGTGAAAGTTCTTTGTTACCATTGTAGTCGCTGAAGTCGAAACGCATTCATTGCCTAGAAATTTCGCACCTAACTGCGAACCGATTGCAAAGAAATCTCGACGGTATTTACCGAAGGGCGAGAGTTTTATTCGATCGGAAATCCAAAAGCTGTTGAAGAATAAAACAACTGTCTTCTGCTTCTCCGTAATATGCTTAGGGATTGCCTGCTGTGTAGTACTATCACAAACAACCAAACAAACAACCGAGACACTGAACAGAATGTATTATTTGTTGCCAACGTTCAACGAATTGCAAGAAAAAATGCGAAATCTGTATGCGCATAGTACGCTCGATTTGCGGAGCGCATACTATTAAATGCCCATCAAAGAAGAGAAGGAAATGTTTACTGCATTTTAAGGGTGTGGAGACATATCCCTTATGGTTCAGCGGGATAACCAACGATGCTGAACCTTTTCAGCGAGTAACTGACGGTATCATTGAAAAAAAACGATGAAAACGTTCCGTTCTGTCGACGACATCAAAATATGTAGAGCGGAAGATGAAACTAACGGGCTACACTGGCTAAATTCGTTGAAGTATTTTTAATGAAGACAAGTAACGCCCGCCAGCAAAATTAAACGTAGGTTAAAAAGCTTCGAAATGGAACATCATCATCATCACAGACAGCAATACATCAGTGGTTCACGCCGATGTTTTTTGCGGCCACACAACCATGAAGAGAGAAAAAAGCAAACCCGGTACAGGAAAACAGAAAGAAAAAGAAGGGATGTGGAACGGACCCAACTACTAAAAATAGCTATGTCTATATTCAAACATACAACCAAGGTGCCTACACCTTGCAAACAAACAACCAAACTGTGGGAGCAAGGCGTCACCAGCAAGACAGTTTCCTTAGGGCTTCCACTGCCTCGCGTCATTAAGTGCACCCACTTCACAGACAACTCGGCAAAACGACGACAACATTCACGCCACTGAGCTCGGTTAGCCGCCATCT
>LUCH01007404.1:3349-22183 GCA_013368495.1 Paragonimus heterotremus | reverse complement strand
GTGAGAGTTTATGGACAACTGTCTCGGGTGTTCGTCAGGGATGTCCGATTTCTCCATTCCTGTTCAATTTTTCCATGGATGACATTCTGCAGGGTGCACTTCGAGACTACAGTGGGCTTGGAGTTGAGCTCCTTCCTGGCGCTAGATTGACCGATCTGGAGTATGCGGACGACATTGTTTTACTTAGCCCCTCTGCTGAAAACATGCAGACCACGCTGGACAGGTTGAGCGATCGAGTTGGTTTGTATGGAATGCGCTTTGCACCTTCAAAGTGCAAAGTGTTGCTTCAAGACTGGGGCACTTCAATTCCTACTTTCTTCATTACAGGTAATCCGCTTGAGACTGTGGACAGTTCCACATATTTGGGTAGCACTATCTCGTCAGCCTGTAATATTGCTGATGAGATATCAGCGACAATTGCAAAGGCACGAGTTACCTTTGCCATACTTCGTCGTCTTCGGCGTCGAGAAGATGTCCGGTTGTCGCTTAAAGGAAGGGTATATAATACGTGTTTGCGTTCAATTTTGCTTTATGGTTCCGAAACGTGGCCTGTTCACAAGGGAGGTGTCAACAGGTTTGCTGTGTTTAACCATCGTTGTCTCCGCCAATTGGCCTATATTAAGTGGACTGATTGCGTGAGCAATGTGGCAGTTCGCCGGCGCGTATTCCGGAGTGCACGGGATGCGCGATCAATTGGTCAACTAATCACAGTACACAGCCTGCGGTGGTTGGGTCACGTACTCCGTATGCTATCTGATCGTTTACCGTACCGGACATTATATGCTCAGGCCACCAACAATTGAGTAAAACCGCGTGGTGGTCAAGCAACAACGTGGTCACGAAATATGAAAACCTCGACTGCTCCATTGAGCAAAGTGGGTAGGTGTCGCCTGCCTGGATGGGGTCCTGGTGATCACTCAAACCACTGGTTAGAGACGCTATCCGAGATGGCGATGTGTCGGAGTCAATGGCGTACCTATATCCACACCATTTCTAGTTCTTCTGCTCAGATTTCTTTTAATAATTTCCAACCTTCTTAGTAACGTTTTCTTCTAGGATATTCCACGTCACTGTTGAGGTGAGCGGTGGCCCGAGCCACAATACCTTTTGGTCAGGCTCATGGCTGTTATGATGATGATGATGATGATGATGATGGTGCATATATTTGCCTATACTATACCTATCCTAATGGTGAAACGCCGACAGCCAGTGACTTTGTGACTGTTAATTTCATTCGGTGTTAAAGAGGGAGGATTAGTTACCGATGTAGCCTCCGGCTGGAGGCGTGGGTAAGTACGACTGACAGTTGCTAGTTTTAAAAAAAAAATCCAGGTGTGTGTCGGTTCAGAAGTAATAAGACTTAAGGTCAACCAATTTTTGTTCCATACAAATCTGGTGTACTGGTGTTCTGAGCCAAGAACGCGGATGGCGCAAGGGTTATTTATTCAAGAAAGCAAAACGTGGGTTACGCGTCCCAACATGATAACAAACAAAACACTCATCTGTGTACGGTACTGGACCCAGAACGTCATGGTTGTCACAGATGTAAATGCTCGGTTCCTTTACCTACCAAGAACCATTTCATACGATGCTGCACTCCGATGTTTCTTCTTGTATTTCTCCTGCGGCAACCTCAATGTCAAAATTTATGCTATGGCCCCACTACTTAGTTGCAGTGGTGTGAGTAGTATAGTACGATCTCTCCTCCCCACTACACTAGTTGGCGTAGGAAATGATTGAGGTCCGATATAACATGCATGAACGTGCAACTGTTAGTTTTGTCTACGTGAACAGTCGTAAAATAGATGCTCACAACTTGTGACCAGTGAGTCGCGAATCGACCACTGGATCGATTCGCTGGCATTGTTGATACTTACACTTAGTGATGAGTAAAATTAGGCCTAATCCTTTCAGAAAGTGAGCACCCGGATTAGAAAAAAAGAGAATCGAAGCTTACAGTTATCCAAATGTGCGCGAACAAGCCATCCGCACAGTTAAAATGCGTGTGTCGCGCGTCACCAGACGCAAACAACAACGACACTGCTTATTGTAAGTGAGGCGCATACGACTTGACGTGTCTCACCTAGGCCTGACGCGCCTACGTGTGAACGGACGCACCCGGGCGCACGTGGTTCTCCGGCACGTTTTTAACGTTCATCTTACCACAATTACGCATGTTTAGTCGCATGTTCGTACTTGATTTTTTCACTCCTACCTCGTCTACTGGGAACTGTACATTCCACACTCGTCCATGTGCACACCCTGGAATCGCTCTACGAACGTCCCCATATATAGTTAGGATTCACCGCAGTCGACGATAGTAGCAGAAACAATAATACGAGTTGTGTCACCGAAATTCCGAAATTCGTTCCTAATTTCAAACGCATGAAGAGTGACACCAGGTGAATAATGTCAGAACATCATCCACTACTGTGGATTTCCTTTTAAAATTTTCAATGGTGATAATGAGCTAACTGCCTGACAGTAGCGTCACATGTATTACTAAATCAACGATGAGCAAGTGTATAAATTTAAACTGGCCATAACGAACAATTAGTTATCAAGAAGTGTCGCGGATACCAGCCGTCATAAGTCATTTAGTTAGCAAACACGTGTTATCGTAGCACGCTAGTTGCAAAAGGACCTACTTTGGTTGCACACTGAACATTGCGTGATCACTTATAAATTTAAAGGGATCTATAAGCGGTCGATAGTACACAGCTACTAATAAATCTAGCGGTTCTATTACGCTCGATCCAACCAGTCGACTAAGCTTAACACGCCTGCTAACAAATGCCGAAAATCACCTCACCGACTTTTTCAATCGGAGGTTCATCAGCCGACCCAACAACTTCAGAAAGCCATGCACCAAACGGTCATGGAGCTTCTAGCCAAAAAGTAGAACAAAAGGTAGAAGACGACAACAGAGAGCCATTAGAAGTAAAAAATTATATACTATTGGAGTCCCTTCTCCCATCACCTGAAACATGGGAAAAAAGCTGCAAAGATAATAGGGCCAATCGTGTACGATTTTTGGCTAGTATTGGGGTGATTTACATCGTTCTTTGGGTGGCACATGCACCGGTGGCCGTCTGGAAAGCATGGTCTATTGCACACAACGCAGAGCTCAAACGACTATTGGCTGATCGACCAGGTTTGGGTCAACCGCTACCAGCCAGCTGCATTGTCACGAACTGTGCTGCTCTTTGTCCGGAAGCATCGAAAACACGTGACTGGTACACACTGTACGGGGTACCGTATGCCACACTTCCACAACAGAAGGCCTACTTTGCCTCGGCAACCTACCCGTATACCTTTAAGGAATGTTATTTGGCCTACTGGCATGGAGTAGCCAAAGATAAGCGGGCTTTCATCAATGGACAAATGAGATTCATGGGTAAGCAAGCCTACGATGATGCGTCTGAATGTGCTCAAATGAAATTGAAGAAAGGCAAAAATGTTCCAGTCGGCAAACCACAATCATGCCTAACACTCAGCTTCCATTTCCCGTGGTATAAAGAAAGCCAACGCAGTCCACCAGGCAATCGCGGTATGCCCATTGTGGTCTACGTAGGTGGAAGCTACCTAATGAGTCATCGACCTCGGCTCCTTTCTTCAAAGCTGGCATCGGAGCTACGTGTGCTGTATGTGACGGTTAATTATCGACTTGGAGTATTTGGATTTTCCGACTTCGGCATCGAGGGATTTGGTCCGAATCATGGTGTAGCCGATATACGTGAAGCACTGGCCTGGATTCAAGAAAATGCGCGTCTGTTCGGCGGTGATAAATCTCGAGTGATGCTTTACGGGGAGGATAGTGGAGCCACAATAGCTGCTGCGCTTTTAGCTTCTAGTGGAATGGAATACATGGTGATCGAAGGAGTGTAAGTTATCTATGGCCAAATTTGTGCGTCCTGCTGATTTGCACCTCACGTCATATATTTGTATGTATGCACATGACCACAGAACCACGTGTGAAACCTAGGAGTTTTCACTGAACGACATGTTCAAAACTATTATTTGTTTCACAACTCATGTTTTGTGAACAGTATATTCTTATCCAGAGTTATGACTGTATTAACTGAACTCTGCTAGAATCCTACTTTTCTCGTGGATAATCAGTTAATTTCAGCGCGCAGGAAGACAAGATAAACAGTCCAAAAGTCTATATTCATTTACTGGGACGTAAAGGTCACTACCAGAGGACAGTCAACCGATAGAGAGGCCTTATGTGCAAGGATTCTCAACAATAAAGTAAGCTCTGTGGTTCGTCTTCAAGCCACCTGTAGGATAACTGTACAGGTCTAAGTTACTACAGCAAAAACAAAAGCGGTTTAGAAAAATTAAACAGTCAAAGGTTTACGAACTAAGAGACAAAATCACAACCACATGAAAATACTGAGAAGTGGAGTCTGTGGTATGACTACTGAGCCAAACCTTCACACCAGAAATGATTAGCCATATAGCTTCGGGTTAGCAATGACTGGACAAAGCAATTCCAGTGCGGTCTCAATCGTTGTGTGTACACATCACAGAACAGTGATGCGGTGAGTGATCTGCATCAAAACATACCAGTAGACGTAAATATGATGGTTGGTCTCAGCCAAATGTGTAGTCATTGCAGAATTTATGTCCATATTAGCCAGCAGCCTGGTTACTTCCGGTTGTACCCTGGTATATGATTAGATAAACGATGTGCTGCGCTATAAAGGGCCTTCACAGAGTGAGGCAGTACAAACAGTTTGTATTTATGAGTTCGGTACAAAGAAAAGACCTCCGTAATATCGTAGCAGCCGTTCTAATTGAGTTTTTTCAAGTTTGAACGCATCCAAGTGATAAACTGACCCGCACGGTGTCGCGTGCACCTTTGTGATTATCTGCTACTGTATCCATATGGATGAGATGCTCTGGAAAGTGATTTCCGACTAATGAGCTTTGTAAAGTAACGCATACTTCGTCGATAGTGCCTCCAAAGCCTTAGATCGTTTGATTTCTGTGGGGTAGATTAGACTTACGTAGTTGTTGTTAGGACGTCCATTTCTTTCCACCCAAAAACCGCCTCCGTCCATGAGCGAAAAAGACGGTTGACTTTGTCTTAATTAGCGGACCTATTCAGAGCGGCCGAGAAATGACTTTGGCTAATTTTTACCCGTTCAACTTTTTATTCCGCTGTACCCATTAGTGGCCCTAACTGTTTTTTCAGGTAGATGTCCTATTTTTATGGTTCGGGAATGTTCTTATGGCCACTGCGAACCACATGAGTACTCTTTGTCGCCTTGGTCGCACACTTTTTAAGGCGGAAGAAAGCTGTCTTTTTTTATGCATCTTTTGGCTTGCCTTGGGAGCGAAATCACAGGACAATTTCGGAACCGAGATTTTCGTGATAATTATTACCAGGAGGAGCATCCGAACTCTGCCAAGCGCATTACGGTAGCAAGGACGAACCAGCGTATCCTTAGGATGGTTTACAACAGTTGTGTTGTGAGTTGCCAAAGAATGAACCACTGAAAACCAACTGAATTAGTTTCAATAACAGCCTGAAGCAAGTTCGAAGATGCTTTGCTTTAAACTCTCTAAGTGAACCACTGTTTTAGGTTACGACCAGCAGTTTCCATGTTTATCTCCATGACTAACTTGCATTCGACTACTGAGTACTGAAAGAGTTCCGTGATCAAACGATAATTGAAAGGCAGCGCTATACTTGTTTCAGCTAGTGGTTAAGCGATATCATAACTTTTCTCAATCAATAGCCCTGGCTGTGATCTTTAGAAATTCATCAGCACACTGTAATATTCACGGGTTTGGTTTGAATTTTCGATTAATCGAGAGTTATTAGAATGAATTTCGCACACATTCTGGTTCAGCAGTGCGGGTTCGGATGCCCTATCTGGCGTATATTGATCCGGATCACGTGCTTGTAGGTGGACTGACGCGATTCAGCTGTCTGACAGACGGCGTCGGTAAAACAGCCAGCACACAGACGACGGGTCACGTGAACTACCATCATAATTCCATTCGGTCACAACACTCGAATGAGGGCGGGGTCGGTTAAATTGGTGTGGTCTTCTGTGTGGTCGTTCAGCCAATCAGACCACCGTATTTTAAAAACCATTCCTCACCATCTCGACGACTGTTTATGCACTAACCCGCATACCGCTCACAATAGAATGATCACAGGCTAAATTCAAAGGCTTCATATACCGCGTTCAGATTTATCTACGTCACACGCTAGTCCAAAGATTTGCCTATAAAAACGAGTGTGCATGGAACAAACGTCATTTTCACCAAATTCCCTAATCCAAACTCACTGTTTGCAATCTAGACAGAAGTGTACAGTGATATACGAGTTTCCGATCGATTGTCACTTTATCATATTGGGAGATAGGGTTCTGTAAAGTTGTGCATCACGCGTTATGTGACATATTGCCTGGAATATTACAGTTAGTACGCCGTGCACACTATCACCCAGCACCGTATTTATTGTTCACGTTATTGACCTTTCATTCGTAATCTTCCGCAACGCATCACTGGTAGTTGCTCCCGGTGGTTAATGGTTAAGTGAGAAGGAAAACTCTAGTTTCAGAATAAAAAAGAGATTGGGATGGTATTTAATTCACACAAAAATCTAGTCTCAAATCAGTCGTTCAGCGCCAACGTGCTTGTGTAGCAAAAAACGCGTTCAATAAAACACAACCATTATTGTCCAACTCGCTGGTTGCCATGCTACCTGCGCACTCGCGTTTATGAATTCGAATTCTGGTTTACAACAGCCCCGGTTTCCGCTCACACGTCGTGTGCACTTCTGCCCGGTTTGTGTGACCGACGCCTTCTGTCGGGGGATTTTCCGCAAACCATTTCTCGTCCATTGGTCCGATCTTGTTGCACGATAACTCGTCCGGTCGCTCGCGTTGTCCGCAGTCTATCCACTGTGGGCTTTGACCGTACTCTACGACCGCGTCGAGATATTCCACAGAATGCTGGAATAATCGAGCCCCCGACCTGGTCATCCATCCCGTTTTGCCTGCCATGTCTCGTCCGTTGGTCTGATCTAGTTGAGCGATGACTCAGTCGGTCGCCTATGCTGTCCCCGATCCACTCGCTGTGGGCTTTTGGACATACCTCCCTCGTGCTCAGGTATTCCGCCGAGTGTTGGAATACTCGAACCGCCGGTGTGACAATCCACCAGACTTGCACTGGTAGGTATCTGTAAGTTGTCTTACAACATCCACCATCCTTACAGGCCCACCTGAAATAAAAGTCACGTGTTGGCACCACCCCATTCATAGATTGTGTAACAATAATAGCATCTACTGAACAGTTCCATTATGGAGTGTTGTCAGTTGAATCATGCGCACCCAGTTGTTCATGAATCAGATGGTTTAAGGCAGAAAGAAGAATTTATTATTACTTAGGGTACACTCCAAACCCTTTGCTCCTCCATGCGCTTTGTTCTCACCTGAACTAATCTCAAGGAGACGCCACTGGGAACAATGTATTTCATAGATAAATCACCCGCTTTTCAGACTGTCGTAGTGAATTGTGAAATTCGTTTCATACAAAAGTTCTGAACCGCATGCGTAACGTGTGAATATGGGTAGGCATCAAAAGTTGTCCGACTTTTACGTGTTTCATCTAAGTTTGATCGTATACATGGTTTCAGTTGCACTTTCTTAACTAGGCATGCATACCGATCAAAAGTTTCCAACCTCCAGTTTGGATTTATCCATATGTGGTTGGCGGTATCCGTTTCGGATTAGCCCGTCACAATGACTGAAGCCAAAGGACGTTTGCGCTTAACCATGAAAAGGGGCCTGCGCTACACAACTTGTGGTTCCATTCACACCACGTAACCAGCTTAAATCCGAAAGACTAAAACCAGGAGGCGTGTGAGTGAGGCCTTTGTGTTCAGCCGGTCAATGTTGGTTAGCCAACGACTGGCCAGCATGAAACTGGAACTTGTATCTATCGGAAAATAAAAAGGCAGGGACTTCAGTGATAGAATCCATACTAGAAAGAAAAATATCTGTTGAGAGTGGATCCGAAGACAACACGATTACAGACTAGACCACATTTAAAAGGTTTGTGACCAGTCAGAAAACAAGGACAGAAGTGGACCAGACAAAGATCCAGACAGTACAGTGTTGTCCCACTTAAAGGACGAACGTGTAGGCGGGGTGTTGGAGACTGGCACAAGGCTGAGAACGCTCGTGAAGGGCGAAGTGGCACATGAACATGCCGACTATGAAGGTCACTTCAAATAGTAATGAGTTAGGCCATTGCGAAGGTAAGTAAAACGGTATTTTTGAGGGATTGGGTTCTTCCCCGACAGTATCGAAAATACAGTGCAAATAGTTCAGTATACAAGTACATATTAGTACACTCTAGAGAAGACATGGAAGGAGAACAGGATTCAAGGTTGGACTGAAGGGAAGCAAACAAATCATTCACCATACACTACACCGAAAAAGCATGAAAAAAGGAAAGGTAGAAAGCCACAGACACCCAGGTTTCTGACAATGGGAACTCGTAAGTTGACAAACGACGGTGGTCGTTGGTCGATGTGAACAAGAAAAAAGTGGATATAACGGATATAACCTACTTGAGCCTAACGCACTCTTTGTCTCTTGGCAAACGGTGTGTGTTATGAGTACGCTGATGATCCACTAATCCCAAATAGCCAATGCATTCGCGGCCGCACACACCACAACGCTATGTAGTCATGTTACCACAACCTATGGCACCGATGGTTCTCTTGCGTACCACGCGTTTCACGTCACGGCCGCGCAATAATTGCTCAGTGAACTTAAGGACACCCGTCCAGATCATATTTGTCCATACTGTTCAGTTCAACGCCAGGTCTTCCCAACATTTAAAATCGATGTCACAACGCGAAAGACTTGCCTGGATAACATCGTGCTATCTCATAGTTCAGTAAACAGGATTTCGCTAAGCTGATTTCAGTTGTCCGTACATAAACTGCCTTGGAATACGATCATCGCCCGTCCGACGCATGTGACCTAGTCAGTGAACCTGATTCAGCCTCAGTACGGGTTCCATTCCGTCCATGTCTCCTCGCCGCAGTACCTCAGCGTTCGGAATCGTGTCCGACCACCGAATACCCAAGATGCGTCCTAGACACTGCAAATAGACACGGCTCAGATAGCACACGTTCCGCTGATATAATGTCCAAGTATCATTGCTGTGCAACAACATAGACAGCACTATTGACCAGTATACACAAAGCTTAGTGGCCATCTTTAAGCTGTTGTTCTTCCAGTCGCGTCTTTTAAGACGTCCGAAAACAGTACCAGCCTTCGCCGCACGAGCTCGTAGCTTGCGGTCCGCGGACATATCTGTCGATAGATTGCTACCCAAGTAGCAGATGTCTGCGCAACTGTCGCCAACATCTCCATTGATGCAGATGTAAAGTGCGCGTGCGAGAACAGCACCTCTGGCCGGAGAAGGCTGAAAGGAAGAAAATGTCTTACCTGTGTTGACACTCAATCCACACTTGGATGTTGCGGTCGTGAAAGCCGTGGTTGATCGCTGTAGTTCGCCCTTACTGTGTGCGAACAGAAGCATACGCACCGTTGAGATATGTAGCTGACTTGGGACGCCGAAACGTCGAATATTCAGCACACATTCATTTGTCCGGTACCCCACCTCAACGTCGTCCTCCGTGGAGTTCTGAATAGCAACTGTTACCACGGCAGTCAGATATAAACTAAATAGGGCTTGGGCCGGGACTCAACGCTCCTTTTATGCCAGTGACAATGTCAAAATCACCACAGGTCGATCCAGGCGATTATACCTTCGCCCTTGACGAGTTTACCTGAACATTCCAACTTACCAAGCACTTTCAACGTCTCGCGGTTCACGGAATCAGAAGCCTTGGTGATGTCCACAAACAGGGTATACAAAGACTGATTGCGTTCCCGTCATGTCTTCTGATTCTGTCGAGCAGCAAATACCAGGTTGATCGTATTGCGATTCGCCCGAAATCTACGCTGTTCCTCAGGAACACTGGCCTCCACTCCGCGTTCAGTCGGTTCAGGAAGATTCTTGCAAGCACCTTACCTGCAAGAATCTTCTTCAATAGATTAGTATCCCGATAATTGTTGGCGCATTGTTTGCCATCCTTACCTTTAAATTAGGGCAACATGAGAGCTTCCTTAAAATCTTGTGACTTTACTTCTTGCTCCCAGATGGAATGAACCAGCTGGAGAAAAACCCATATCTATACATGACTATCAGACATGATTAGGTTAGCCATTTTGAACGTTAGAGTAATGATGAGTAAGAATGAATTGAACGATCTGTTGTGTGGCCCAACGGCCGCTTTGCTCATGCGATCTTCTCACCTAATTTAAACTAATTAATGCAGTACAACGAACCTAAACATACCAAGTCTTTTGATATGTTCATCGCGGACATATCATGTTTCCAAACCATAGAGATGGAATAAAAAGAAGTAACACTGGTGGACAATCTGGTATGATGTGATGTTTTCCACACATGCAATTATCATTGACATCTGCATCGGCTGTTATGTGCAACTGAGTTTTGATGTCTGTTATGTTATGGAAACATGTACAACCTGTGTTGAATCGTTGAGTAAACTACCGTTGTGCCACTCACGCTGTTGGCTCGAAACAAAGGTATTGGCTATGAATGTGAATCTACGGAATCTGTATATACCTTATTTAGGATAGACGCCGGTAGATTGAAAGGGGTAAACCTGCTCTTCCAATTAGTGTTAGAGTAGACTACTGTGGTTGATTAATTCATATTTTACACTCAGTGTTGTCACGTAAGTTTGACGGTCAAATGCAGCCGTTGGTGAAACTGTCAGTTCTCAGACACACGCTTATTAATAACAGTTATCCTTGATTCCCTTTATATTGCAGAGGAGATGTAAAGTGAAGTCTGATCTCAGTGGTGGTACCCTGAAAGTTACTTCCACCTACACTTTGTTGCTATTAGCTTAGAGTTCGCGTCTGCGTGAATTTAAACTGTTTGTAGTACAGCCAGTGATGCGTTACCGGTGTAGTGTTTGTCGCTAACTGGTTGTAGCACATGTGAATGACATAATTCAGCTGATTCTTCGTGGCATACCCAGCATCAGTCTCTAGGTCAGATTCTGTCAGTGTTCTATCTCCAAGAGGCCCAGATGCGAAAAATCTGAATATCTGCTCGATCCGAATCTGTGACCGAAACAGGGTGCCCAGAAGCGACGATAGTTCTACTAGCTGATCTACGAAGCCACACTGTAAGTTCAGAAATGTCCAATCTGGTCTCAGTTGCTAATCCAATCCACTGTGTAGTTTGAACTTCGCTAGATTGCCAGGGAAATTGATTACCTGAGATGAATTTCTCAGTCAGTTCATTCTGTAACCCGCCAATCTCACCGGTGGTCAAAACTGCTAAACTACCTATCAGTAATACAATTTCTGTGCTGGTCGATGGCATTCCTGAATTTCAATGGGAAGTGATACAAAAAACCTTCTCAGGCAGTCAATCTCTACGATCATCTAGTGGATTTCACACGAAAAAGTGGGTCGTGTGGGCGATTGAGCGTAAATTCGTCAATCCCATAACTCAACTGGTAGAACATTTGCTACATCTGGGCATACTGTTTCCGTCACTGGTTCGAATTCGGTCGACATTCGGGGTTTTCGCAACTGCAGCTCTTCTAATTTATCAAGTCTACCAGACTGCTTATCAAGATGGTTTTACTCTCCCTTTTCAGTTACCTTAGCCTTGAGAACAAACAGAATAGAAAACTTCCTACGAAATTCACCCTGAAATTCAGTTACATCTGCTTGTTTTGGCTGAGATTTGGTGATATTGTTTGTTAGGGCGGTAAGTCTGTGATATAATGCTCGTGCACCTCACAAACAGAGTGAGTTCGGTCTACCTGTACGTTATTGTCTTGGAAGGTGGATTCATATTTCACATACCACAAACTTTGCAGTAGTTTCGAAGTATGGCTTTCCGTTCACACTATGATCCGAAACTTTTACCATTCCACCAACTTAACCGTCGTCGTTTTTGTCTGTTCTCATCGTGAACTCGATGCTTGTTGCGTAACTACCTGCTGTGTCCACACAAATGCCATTAAACAATCTCAATTTATCAGAAAAACAATACCCTTTTCATGGAAAGACAAGTATTCACCTTAGCGGCTATTTCTTGACACGTTTTCAAACCATTTACAAGCAAATTTGATGCAGTAAGTGAGCGCCGTTTTTGGTTGGCCGGGGTTGATCGACCACGGTTCCGCTTGTGACAGCTTATTCGTGGGCTTTAGTTGGCTGAGCGTTCTCTAATAAAGAAGCCGCTCCGGTTCAATCCTATAATTATTCCGAGCAGTGTACATCTTAATTTTTAATCGCACCGCTTGTATTTGCTTTTTCCTAATGGCATAATTTTGTGGAATGTCTATGAGTAATCACTGAAGTATATATGCCACTAACTAAGAGATACGTATGTCACCGGAAACCGTGCTTCATAAAGGTGTGTAAAATAACCATTATCTAAACATGAGCGTGGTTACGTTTCTGCAAGAATCACAATTACATAAATCATCAGTGTAGATGGAATGAAGCGAGAAAAGTTTCAAAGCAGGCTCGTGGATGGCAGAAAGAAAATTCAGCAAGGGCGGATGCGTTGAAGTCAAAGTGTTTCTATGTTTATGTTCAATCAGGGAATTGGATGGATGAATAATTAAGACGTGTCTTTATGGTAGGAAACAGGACCATAGATCAAGGTGACCAGACAGCAGCTCAGCTCTGTGTATATGTGGGACATTGGACTACCAGTACCTAGCATGGTTTACGGAGTTCCACTCGGAAGGGTGGAAGAATATGCCATCCGGAAGCAGGAGACAGAACATGTATTGATAGCAATGAGGAAGGACAGATCAGCAGGCCCGGATGACATCTGTCTGGTTATGCTAAAAATGGTGACCCCTCACCAAGCTGAGTAACGATGGTCTAGAGAATGGGTGCTTGCAGATGACTTGAAATTGGCTACATTAGTTTCCATATACAAGAAGAATAACCGTGACGAAATAAGTAACTACTATCTTATCAGCTTGACTACTTTAACTTGCAAACTTTTCAAATGCAGTCTTATAAGTGAGGCCTGCGACCACCTGGTCAAAAATATTTTATTCAACACAAACCAGCATGGGTTCCCAAGGGGGAAGTCGTGATTGTCAGACTTGCTAGATCGTTTAAACAAAATTACGAATGCTGTGGACAAAAGGAAGGGTAGATATGGGTAACCTAGATTTTCAAAAGCCTTCGACTTCGTAAATCATCGCTGTTGTCAGGACTAAACATGTTTAACTCCACCAAAAGTAAGCACCTAGAAGGAGGACTTCCTTGTGAGGAGAATTATGCAAATGAGTGTCCAGAAAGGTTCATCCGCAGTTGGGCATCCATTAAACAGTGTGCCTTAATGCAGTGCGTTAGGTTTTATCCTTTTACTAGTCTATGCTAATGACCTAACAGTCGGGATAGGTTTCGGATTACCGCCTGTTTGCAGATGATGTGTAGTTAACAAGCTCACTAGAGGAGGGCAGTCAACTTCAGTCAGACCTAAGCATGATTGAAGAATCTTCCTACCAGTGGGGACAGCGACCTGCCAACATCTATGCAATGCGGGAGGAAAGGCAACTAATGACTTGCAATTACTAGCAAGACCCTTGGAAAAGGTTAACCAGGTAAGGGACTCAGGTATGTTCATTGTGCACTCTTCTTATCTGTCGGTCTCATGCATAGCCGCAGCACATCTGTCAAAACGGTTTCATTCATGCTTACATGATCGGGTGTGAGCTGGAAAGAGGAGGTGTGGGCCACGCTTCATTGTGTATTACTTTGAGCTCATCTGGAGTATTATGTACAACAGTGGACGCCATACTATAAAAAAACGTAGAGCTGTTAGAATCAGTAGACAAGCTGGCAACGATCTGGGTCTACGGGCTCCAAGGTAAGTCATATGAAGTAAAACAAGGAAGATTCTAAGGCGTAGGAGACTTAGAGGAGTCGTAATCGAAATGTGCATAATGGTAGCCGGAACCACAAGAATTCCCATGAGTGACCCATGGGTTACTTAGTGCAGTGGAGAGGGGTTAGATTTGTGGGTGAAAATGGCAGGCAAATTATAAAGGTTGGTCGTCAGACAGAGCTGAAAATGTTTTTCTCCCGAACAGTGGCGAACCCATGAAATAGGCTGTCTACAGATGCAGTTTGCCCGTTGGTGCTGTTTCTCTTCAAAGGAAAACTAGATAGAGCGGGCAGCCCATTCTTCCTGATACAGTATGGAGGGACCTGACCTAAGGTGACGCTCTCTGCATGTATATTCCTCTTCTTACCATCCGGGAGTATACGTGTCGTTTGACGATTTTTTGTCCTCTATAAGCCTTTTTTCCCCCTTTCTTCATCCCGCTACACAACGTTACAAGCAATGATGTACCGAAGCTGTCACCATTCACACCCAACACGTATGCGCCAATCGGAATGATAGGAAACTTCTATCTGCAGAATTAGAAAATAATACCGGACACAGACGCTCCTTACCTATATCAGTCTCACCCACGCTTAATGGGCACGGAACTCGACCAATCCGTTCAGGTGTATCACAAATTGACCTGACCACGAAAAATTCCGCGTGAACTCCGCTCCTCTGAGCACACCACTGCCGAGGAAGGTCATTCGAGGTGGTTGAAAATTTGGGTAAAATAACTTCCTCGTGACTTGGCATCCTTCACGATCCATTAGTTAAAAACAGGTTGAACACAACGGTTAGATTATTTTGACTTGATTCTTACTAATTCTGGTGCAGATGTTCTACAGAATGGACTTGTGAAATTTCACACAATCGTAGGATTTTTCAGAACTGGCTGAAGTTGGTTTCTTTCACGTATAACGTAAAATTTATTCTCTTGCATTATATTAATCCCATTCCAGGAATTGTATCTGTCAGTTAATCCAGTTTAGTAGTTCCAGTCACACTGCCACGGATACTAGACTGTCAATAATTTTTGTATGTACATAAGTCAGAGGCGCCAGTTAGCAGAAAAATTTTGACATCAGTATGTCCGATATGGTAACCGTTCCCATCTAATGTAGTTTGGGCTACAGGTCCCATGTTCGTTCTTTATTCAGGCCAGATAAACTAAATTCTATGACGAAGAGATTGAGTCAGCTATCACTGGCTTCACTATAGATAGATGGAAGTTCTGATGATGCATGCATCCAAAGAAAAGCGGGTACAAGATTTGCAATTCTTCGTTCATTTTAAAACTAACCACAGTTTAACGATCTCTGCCCGTAGCTGTACAAGTGACCCCATAGAAGTGAGGCTGAACTTTTGCTTCCTCTACAGACGTCGACCACTATTCACTCACGTATGGATGGCGGATGGATCTGTTGTCATACCGGACATCCCTGATTCGAAAGACGCATTCCGAGAACTAATAATCAATGATCCGGATTTGGAATCAATCTGTAAAGCTTGGACAGATAAATACGGCGCAATTCTGAAAATAGATCGAAGTCATCCACTGGGACGTAAATTCCACTGTTTGTCCAATCTGAGTATTAGTAAATGGATTGAGAAAACTCCGCTGACGTGGCTTCATTCGAGGCGGGCAGATTTGACACTCCTTCCTCATGCGGACGAAATAAGGTCATCATTAATTAAAAGAGATCCGGAACATACTCGAATCGAGAATCCACTGGGTATGTTACACCCGAGAAGCCAGTCATGGACTCGAACTATTTTGGATATCCCTGTGGTTGTTTATTCCAACTTAAATGCGCCTTACAATTTCAGTACATCTGTGAACAGTTCTTCACACTGGTCTCTTAGCGTGACGGAAAAAAATGTCAAAGATGCTCTGAGTACTTTTCATAAACCGACATCTCAGTTGCCTTATGCGGATGCAATTTGGAATGCATACCAGAAGTATCTCAGTAATTTGATCGCCTGGCGAAAGGAAGATCAAGCTCCAAGTGATTTAAACTATCGAGCGCTTTATGACACTATTAGGAGTGACCTTCGTGGAACCTGTCCATACAATGTTTATGCCAAGCATTTACAGCTGGGTGGCCATATACAACGTAACCCAATCTATCGTATTCTCAATCGTATACGAAACCAGCCCTATGTGGACGAAGATGGCGCGCGTTGTGACATCCCATTTTTTCTCATAGACAATGAATTCGAATGTGGTGAGACTACGCGTCCACTGTACGAGGCGTTGTCAGCTGAACAAAAAGAGATACTCATCAGGGCATTCATACAGTTTGCCTATTATGGTAACATTTTTGGTGCGCAAGAAATGCAATACCCTGTTTATCCAGGCATGCCTGCCTTGGAAACAACCTATAATATTATAACTGAAATGGGGATGACCACAGCCGGAAGCCGAGAAGTCAGTTTGATGAGTGCCTGCCAAATATGGATCTCTGAGGAAGGCGAATTCGACCATGTAATGAAATATGCTCGAATGAATTGAGAACAACAACCGATTGTATCTAGTTCGCGTTTGTTATAGTAATTCACAAATTTCCCAATGGCAAGCCCTTTTCTCTTACCATTTGAGCTGAGCTAAAAATCACACTTCAATTATGGTAATTGGGAAGCTAAGTTTCATCGTCGAAACAATTACAATGTAAGCCACGTAAAGACGCAATACGTAATTAAGAGTTTTATTTTGACTCGTTTTCGGAGCAATTGCTTAAATTAGTACGATAACGTGTTCAGTCAAAATCGAGACTGATTCTATTTTCAACAGAATATTCGATTGTCTGTGCTACGCGACGTACATTTTTGCAGATTTTCTGCTACTCGTTGGAGTTAACCAAAGTTCAGTTACGGCCAGCTATGCAAACTGGATGGATCAATCACATCTTCACCAGGTAATCAAATCGAGGTACATTAATTTTTTTGCTGCGATCTAAATAATTTACGTTTCATGCTCTTCTCCATATCTGTGGTGTACAAACTTAATTCCATCTCATTCAGGGCACAGATTTCCTAAACAATGATTACTAGGTGACTGTCATCAAACCTGGTAATGAACCGGGGGTAATCTCGGTAATTCATTCGAAGTATAGCTTGGCCTCTGGTTGAAAGAATCAGCGGATTTCATCATCATCCTCATAGCGGTGGCTTGAAAAGAACCGTGTTGAATGTTTCTCTGAAACAACTCAAAAGAATGACTGGACTCCGACCACGGGTTAATATACTTTATACCGATTGTTCAACTGTACCAGTCGTTCGGCCTGGTCGATTTATTCATATATTGTCTGTCTGTGGGCTTTGGATACAGCTCCCTTTTTCATTCGGTTTGTTCATGATGGTTTGGTTTGATAAAGCTGTTGGGTCAGGGTGTACGTTACTTAATTAGCTGTGTCTTGTTCTTTACGAGATCTTTTCGCATATACTGTCAGTCCCATAATTGGTTTGTCTCCTCCTCGTGCTTGATGATAGGCTGGAGTTTGAAACTGTTCAGGTCGGTTCTATGGTACAGTTACGGGAACAGATTTAATTTATAGTGAAGGTGTTCACATCTTTTTTACCGTCTGCATCACAATGCAATCGGCGTGACATTTATCTGTTAGACATAGACTGTATAAAGCGATAATGCACGCAGTGTTATTCTAATTCTGCAAACGGAACTTACTCAATGTCAGTGATGTTCATCTTTGACACGAGTAGCCTGCAGAACATTGCATTGGTGTGATGTCACATGAACAATGGAGAGATATGGTGATGTGTGTCGACAATGAATAGCTTCTCTTTACACAAAATTATTCTAATTCCTTGGCCACGATGACTTGGGCAGGGTTTCGCACGTTTGCTACGCATCTACCGTGTGGCACTCTGTTTGCATTTTTTGAGTATGGCTAACATAAACACGGTTGGCAACTCTTGGCTTGACTTAAGAGTATGAGGAAAGTGCAGACAGGCTTAGGTTCAGTTGACCTCACCCGGCTTCAAAAGATACTGAGTGCTCCCACGTTAAAGGCAATGATAGATGTCGCCATAACCTGAAGCCAGTACTAAGAATACTGTCGAAGTGCCGTCGTGTCCTTCTTCCTTTACCAGTGGACGCAGCTCATTTTAAAAAGACCGAAATTGATGAGATGTCTAAAAGGCCAGATTCGCAAACGGATTGGCACTGTTAAAAAGAAATTAGGATGTATGTTGACTTCACAGACTTGGCCTCACTTTTTTCTCGCTCTATTCTGTAGATTTTTTTTTATAAACCTTATTCACTGTTCCAAACTGTTACTCAGCCTGTCTCGTGTACATTGCGAATCAGACAAAAAACTTACACTTACAACCGGCATGATTGAATACGAAGAGAACGGAAATAGTTCAACAATTTGCAGGTGCTTCAAAACAACTTCGAGTTTGATCATCCTGATGGTTGTGGGAATCTTTTCACTGATCCTCGAGTAATCATCAGAAGAGATTATTCACACAGCCATAAGTGGATCAGTAAACTTTGCAATCCTATATCAAAAATCCAGTTGGACACGTAGGTCTATAGGCAGACTGGTTACAGTTAAACAGTTGTATCTATGTCATTTGTCAATGAATCATAAAATGTTATGACAGACAAGGCTGCCGTATGGTGGAAAGAAAGGCTCGATGACAATACGTCTGTCAGTCGGTTAACCCCACAAAATATGTTCATAATGATAAGCATATATTCGACTGGCCAGATATGACAACTAGTGGGTAGACGGTGGATAATGTGGGGAAAATGACAGACTTTAATAGGATAGGACTAAAAAGCTAACCGAATACGGA
>LUCH01007403.1:12748-23542 GCA_013368495.1 Paragonimus heterotremus | reverse complement strand
TGGACACCCTTTTTGTTTATCATGTATCGTCTCATTTACTTGTTTACGCCACCGCATTATTCACCAAGACTTTTTGACTGTCATTTTCCGTGCACGGACTTCACTAAGTGTTAATTGTTAAGGTATATAACAAAATTTAACCGTGTAAATCTGCAAAATTCTCACTTATTATATGCGGATCGAGAGGCATGCAGCTGTCTTGATAGACTGCGTACATCTGTGGATCCTACAGTGGATTCTACAGTCCTCCTGTTAAATTTTTAAACCGGACTATACATTTCTCAATATTGTGGCCCCGTTAACAAGCACTTGTTGTGACGTTTTCTATCATATGAGTTGTTTTAACGGCAGTGGACAAATCGATACCTGGTAGTGACGGTCAACGCCGAGAAGTTGCTAGATTTTAACCGTCTAGTCCTTCCAGTAGTTCTGGGTACCTTTCGCACGACGGAATCCAACACATCCTATGTATGACAACGTGCTTGAAAGATGATCTTGAGTTGCGAATCAATCAATACTATGCCATGACCTTGAGGTTGAAGCAGTGGAAATGTGGACCAAGCTGAAATGATTTCTGTCATTCGGACTCACTCTAATCAATCCGAAAACTGTTTCAGAAAGTGGTGAGTAATCAGTATTCGTGCATAAAAATCAACCACTGTGAACAATTATTTACCCGAAAGCCACCTATCTTGAGGATGCCCTGTGATGGAAATTGAATGGGCGGAATGGCAAACGAGGTTTGACTAACACTGCGCTTGTGACCCAGTTAAGAATTAAGGCATGCCCACCAATTCGCACCATGCCTCTGATAGTCGAATCCAGCTACACGAGTGACATTTAGTTATTTCAGCCTATCGCTTGCCAGATGGCTATTGAAAAATTCTTTTCTACAACGAGAGCACTGTGCTCTACCTGAATGTATCTTCGCAGAATCCGAACTTTCTGCATTTCGGCTATCCTCACAAAATGGGTACAATAAGAATTTCAAAACTGTCCGAAGCTTACAGCTTGATAGAGACTGATGAAATACGAATTATGCACTAACTTTCCTTGTCAAAATACGAATTACCATCTAGCCAACGATGTAGAGCATAAATTAAAGTCTGCTCTGGCTTGAACATTTGAGATTGCGCAGTTGCGCTTATTCCAAACAACCAGATGACCAGTTCTCCGCAACCGCTAATGTAGCTTGCCAAACTCGTCTGCCTCCCATGTTGTGTACCAGTTCACTTGCATTTGCAGTGATGTTTACATAGGCAGAACAGATCGACAACTATCTCAGCGAGTCGCCGAACACATCCCGAAGTGGTTGAAACGACAGATGACGCATCGGCCTCAATTTGGTGCACTGACGACTTGAAATCCAACATCATCGATTGCTAAACACCTCATGACAATAAGTCACCAAGTTGACCCACTGAACTCTTTCGAGATATTATTGCGCAATCGAAACCCGAAGTTAGCATTCTGCGAAGCAATGCTCATCCAAACTTACCACCCGACGTTGTGTGCACAAAGGTGGTTGAGGCAACCAATCGGGTTGTTATGGTTGTGATTACATAATAATTGGTGTGTTTGTAGGCGTGTCCAGTCTCTGTTTGTCCTCATTTGTATGATGTATATAACCGGAATATTTTACATGTGTGATTGATGAGAGTAAATGAAATGTTAACGTGTCGCAACATATGTCTACTTTCTGCTTTGCTGAAGTGGTTAAACGGAACTCTGTTTCAAGCAGGTAAAATAGTTATGTGGATATCCGTCCACAATCAGACCAACCATTTAGTCAATCCTTGCAGCATAATGTATCGTTAGTGCAATATCTGGGCATCAGCATCCGTAGGACGTACATAACTTACTCGTGAAGTACAAAAATCTTTGTAAATGTTCTTAGATGCACCACACGAATAAAAGCGAGGTTTGCACTTCATGTTACAGGCATGTTAGTTAATTCCTCTACGAAAACTCCGGAATTACGCGGCAGCAGATCTGATCCCTACCAAACGAGAGAACCTACGGATATCCATTCTTGAGAGTATGCACTAATCGAAAAAGTATACATGTTGCTATTCTCTGATTGTACACACAACCGTGGAAAGTTACTGCTGTCAATTCAAAGTAAACTTCAATTCACATAACAGTACGCTGATGACCAATGTGGTTAGTCGGTGACGTACTTACGTAAAATAATACGACACGGACCAGTAAGGAGACTGACAAATTAAGTAATGACATGCGGTCTTCAAACTTTTTGATACATGGCTTTATGCTCACGGGATACAGATTAGATGTTTTGCAACACAGCTCCGTGATTCGCTTCACAGACTTGAAATCATTGCATCGGTTGGATCAATCATTGGAACAAAATCTGTAGATTTCAATTCATTCTCCACTAATTCGCAACTCGCTTTCATATATGAACAGGCCACGACCATCCAACAACACTGCGACGCCAGAGTTGAGCCATGTGACTCCAAAAGTACACATCTACTGGTGTTGATACGACCATCGCAACTGCAGCGCGGCGTGATCAACTGACGCCGCTGCGTGTTGTCAGGGCTACGTTTGCGCCGTAATCCGTAAATATAAGCACAGTGATTCGAGAACAAATGCTAAACCGTCTGAACCACACGGTTAAGTTTTGTCGCTTAAGTATGCTCTATCTACCGCCACCTGGGAGCAACGGCAGTCTGATTTTGACAGTTGTCTCAATGACCTAATCGCATCGCTACGTGGCTCAGCGACACGTAGCACTGAATTCAAACAACTAAATCAGAACACTTGACGCTGCATTAACGGAGAGTATTAACGCGATTGCCATTAAACTAACCGATGTCCAACACAAAGCCGCATTCGTAAGTGAAGATAAGCTTCAAATTAGTAGAGCGTGGAGTAGTGTCTACAAAATTTTCGTAATAATTGATCTAACTCATATGATGCATTCAATTCTTGTCGCACCGACTGTGGACTGTGTAACGATATATCGGATATGCTTTACAGAACTCTTAATGTATATCCCCGTGAGCGTAAAACCACGTTCGTCGGGCACTTTGTTTCTTAATTTTTGGTCTCTTATTTTATGCCAACAGGTCACACACGTAACCGGCTAACCGCTTCCATCATCGGTGTACTGATATTCAAAGTGGAGTTTATTTCGGATTGACAATTGTAATTTTCTATGCCTCTGAGTATATTCAGATAAAAACATCCTCGGTGTAAACTTTGATTTTATGTCTGTGAGAGGCAGCTTGCAGTAAACGTGAGACCATAAACTGGACTTTCTACAACTGATAAGCTTTAAGGTGTTCCCAAGGCAACGTTACAAGACAAAGTCGTGAGGATACGTGTACATTATTGTTACGCGTTCTTGTTCGACCTAATATTTATTGACGGAGTATGGCACGTCAATTCATTGTATCAGACAGTGTGTAGTGCATTAAATGCGGACACATTCTGCTGAACAATGCAGATTATTCTGACAGCCATGAACTGTGTGTCCAGGCGAACGACAATCTGAATTTTGTATCGCTGTACAGAGTTCACTTGGAATGGGTGAATATTACAATGGCTGTTGTAATTGATTTTCGGAGCATGGTGCATATTGCTTTTAAATAGAACGAATTGACTCAAAAAAAGTTTCACAATTGAAATGGGTTTGAAACGTACAACACATGACTTAGTAAATGTGTTGTGTAGCTTAGAAATCGTCAGGAGGCTGCATTCATGCTTGAAGTAACTGTTGTTTCCCATGATGCTCCCATGATGCCATTTGGGTTACACAAGTGGTTGCAACGACGGGAAGAGCTGCAATACTGTCGTGCACAGGAACGATTAAACCAGGCTACTCGTGAACAGTCACGCGGATACACTTACGGAGGTATGGCAGTTTTCCAGGGAAGATATGATAAATATTGAACAGTGATTCGACTAGAAGTGGTGTTTTCCATACACTAACTTGATCCCAATGGCTATGTTGCCATAGGATTATCACGACGTGCAGATGAGTGTTCATCATTGTGGTTTTGTTGAAATGCACCACCTGCGTCGGTTTGCTGAGTGAATCATCCATGTGTCACGCGCATCTCTGGTTCAAGACAATTACTCTCGAATTGGAACCAGCAAAATGGTTCAGATAAATGTGAAAGTCATTAATAAGTGTGACTGATCACACTGTAGCACTTCAGGCCCAAGGTCACTCACTGTGATAAACAGTGTACATTAATCGAGAAGGCCAACACGTGTCTCTTTAATAGCCACGTGATGGCTTTACTACTCAGAAGTTTTATTCCCATGTTTGCCAAGACCTCTGACATGCAGGTAGATGTGGCACAAATTTAGAAAATCGACCATGAAAAAGCATTTGGGAATGATTTTAACTGACGATTGAAATCATTAAACGGTTGAGAAATACCTTATTGCGCGTGGTTAAGCCTAGGAAATATGGCACTCCCGAGTGCTTAGTGGTTTGCTGACTTTGACACAATAAACACATAGCACACATTGATTTTTCTCCGTTTAATAGAAGTATGAATTTGGTTCTTATCTGCTCAGCAGTATTTTGAACTGCTTTCGAATAGGAGTTAATTAATGAACATTGAAAATGCTGTCAATTTGGAAAGTGAAAGATCAACAACAAATAATCGACGAAGAACTTAAGATGAGGTGGATTAAAGCACTTTGGAGATAACATTAATGGTTCCTTTCGAACAGCGAGATCAAACGAGAGCAGCCTAAACTAATTTGTGTAGTTAGGTAGCCCTGCTGGTTGGCTCACGGTCGCATATGGAGAGAACATTGTCCCTCCATGTTGCGCCTAAGCTGAGCCGTGTCTCAGCCGTGCGAGTTGGTAACTCGCGTTCTCCGGTCCGGTTTACATCGGATAAATGGCGTATGAGTGGAAACGCAAGTGGTACGGAGCAGACCATTTGTGGTGATGGTTGAACGCAGGCGTTCTTTGGCTTCGGTCACTGTGACAGGCTAATCTGAACTGAATGTTGCTAGCTGTGTGTATTGGCCTCCGTATTGGCTAGTTGTTCTATTGGTAAGTCGGCCTTGGCACGCGCGTGCTCCGCGAATCGCATGGCTCTACCGATGCATTCACACTGACTAGTTGCAATCATTTAATTTGGGGGACTAGCAGTAAGTAATTACCTGGCTCTAGCCCAACACCAGTTTCCACGCAGCATAAACAGAAGACCGCGAGCTGTGGACACAATTACCACTTGATCTGAACCGCAAATAGTCTTATACATGATGATGTATAAAGCAATTGGTTAGACGGCATAACAATTATGTTGTACCGATTACATTTTGTCTTCCAGCAGTGTGAATCACGCAGGGTTCTCTTGGTTGATAATCGGATAGCAACGTGGCAATCAAGACACGCATGGTTAGTTGTAACCACGTGGTTAGGATCGGTGGACCCGAAAGTATAACACGTTGTGGTGTGCAAACTGCCTTTGTAGGAGCTAGGATTACCATAACTTTTTCCCATCAAGTAAGCTTTGTCAATCTGGTTTATTTGCCAGACGGATATTGGAACCAAGATGAAAGGTTCCAATTGGGGTTCCTTGACCGTTTTGATCAGCGATCCGGTTGGACAGTTATTTTCTAGTGTTGCAGCCGCCTGGCTACTCTCCACTGCTGTCCGGGAGTAGATTTGGCTCAGGTGACGTCGGTGTGCTCTGATATCATTCAGACGCATGATCTACAGTGTTGACTGACTGAACGGTTGGGTGGCGATACCATGATCAAAACGAAGGTTGTTTCGTAGGAAGTACGTTATATCACCGGATTCAACGCATTGGAGGGAAGACCTCAAGCACCCCGATGGTCGTAGTCAAGATCGACTGAACGAAGCTGGAGGCTCTGCGGATTCTGCTCAAGAACGAAGGCGAAGCTACAGGCGGCGCGAAGGGACCCCGCAAAGCTGGAGTGGGCTGCCGTGAAGGAGGCGCTGATCGCCGGGTTCGGCAGCCCCACCGACTACCAGTATACACTGCGGCGGTTCAAGAGCACCCGGTCTGGACCAGAAGGCGACGCTCTTGTGTGTGCCATGTCACTTCGAACAGCGTTATCAAGAATCCTGCCGCACTTGGACCGAGGCTCAGAACGACGCATACTGATGGATCAGTCTGTGGGGGGAGTGCCGCCAACAGTCCGGGATCATCTCAGGGTTGTTCTCATCGCGAATCCGATGACACTCGAACAGCTGGCTGATGCGGCGCAATAACTGTTGGCAGAAAACTCCCCTACAGTCAACGAGTTGAAGGCGGGAGAACAAGGTGAACTGAGTGATTTTCAAAGCGCAGAGGGAAAGTTGATTCAGGAGATGGCGGCTTTGGAGGCGAGAAAGGAGGAAGGCCGTAGCGACTTCTGTTATCGATTCGGAAGACATGGACACTAGCAAACATTTTGCTCACTTGACAAGAATATGTCATACTTCAATGAACGTCTCAGTTGTCATGTTTCTGGTAGGGAAGATTGGATAATCGGGGCAGGTGACAAGACGGCAGTTCAGGCTAAGCTAAAAATCAATGGTTGCTCGGAGTACTGTTTGATCGACACTAGGGCCGCGATTTCACTGATTGGGCCGAGGCCAAGTTTGAAGGGTTTACTCTCAAAGTTAATGGCCTGGCAGAGTGAGACGACCAAATCGATGGTCATGTAGTCAAGCAATATGTCGTCGTTTCCCCCGACGCACGTCAGACCATATTGGGAGCGGATTTCGTTCACCACGCTGAGACCATGCTCGATCTGAAGCGTGATAGACCCGTGACGAATTATGGTGTGGTTCCATTGACGATAACACGCAAACCCCAACTTGGACAACTTGAAGTGGACGCACCCACAACAACACCACCTTGTGAGAACCAGTTGTTGAATGAAGTGATATGCAAATTCCGAAAACTGTTCATTACGGATCAGGACTTATGTGGCCACTGTGAGTGGATTGAACACGAAATCTCCGTCAAGCAAGACCGATTTCGGCCATTCGGCCCCAGAAGAACACCAATGCACCTGCAGCCGGAATTTGAGCGACAGGTGGAGGACATGCTGAAGAAAGAAATCACTGAGGAAGCTGATAGTCCATTCAATTCCCATTTCCCTTGTCTTGTTGGTGAGGGAGCCTAATGACAAGCTTTGATTTTGTGTCGGCTTCAGACGGCTGAGCGAAACGCACAGCAGACGTTTCAGCTGTGTTGCAGAAGATTGAACAAGCCGGCCTACGGATCAGTAGTCCAAAATCACGACTGGCAAGACAAACGGTAGTACTATGCGGTCACACGGTCTGTCAAGGCGAGATTCAATCATTGCCCGAGTAACTGTTGGCGATCCTGGCGATTCCGGTGCCAACTTCGAAGGGAACATTGCGACAGTTTCTAGGTCGTGTCAGTTTCTGTAATCGTTCCATCAAAAACTTCAATGAACTAGTGAGCCCATTATACGAAATTCTGAAGAAGAATTGTCGATTTCACTTTAAAGGTAAGGCCAATCGAGCGTTTGTTGAGATCCAACAATTAATAAAGAGGAGATAGCTGACCCTGAAATTACCAGTGGCTGGACAGTGCTTCGTCGTCGCAACGGATACGAGCGATGTAGGAGTCGGAGCTATACTGAAGAAGGAAGGTGGTGTGGTGGAATATGTCAGTCGGGTACTAACTCCTGTTAAACAAAACTACTCAACGACAGAGAAGGAGTGTTTGGCGATCGTATAGGCCTTGGGAAAATGGAAGTCATATTTACTGGGCCGACGTTTTCGTGTGAAGACCGATCACAAACCGTCGGGGTAGATTAAATCGGCGTAGGACCCTCGAGGAAAGCTGGCTCGTTGGGCGTTGCGATTGCAGGAGTACGACTTCACAATTCGCCATGAAGCTGGAAGAGAGAATTATGTTCGAGATTTGCTGTCTCGAACGCAACACATGGATGAAGTTCACAAGGACCTGAGTCGGAGTCAACAGTAGTGAATTGGAGAACGATCCCGGTAAGTTAGAAGCAGCGCAGAGAACGGATGCAACAGTCCGAATGTTAATTGATCAACTTCTATCGGGAGAACAACCGTCAGGAGAGGAGGGGAATCAGGACGTGAAGGCTTACATAACGCACTGGTCAGACTTACGATTGAATAGCTCAGAAATTTCAGTGCGCCTACTGCAGGAGGGAATAAGCGCGTCTGTTATACTGGCGAAGTTGAGAATAACAATTGTGTAGGAATGTCATCATCTGGCTCATACGAGATGTCGTCGTACTTATGAAATGCTGAGGCAAAAGGCATACTGGCTGGGAATGAAGGATGATATCAACACTTATATACGGGTATACCAGCAATGTCAACTGCTTGAGAGCAATAACCATCCCAATCAGTATACTACACAACCAATCCCGGTCACTTACATTGAGGAATTTTGGTCGGTGGATGCGATAGACCTCTTATCGGTAACCACATCCAAAAATCAGCCCATCATGGTCATGGTTGAAAATTTCACAAGATGGATGGAAGCAGCCGAAATAGCCGATCAGCGTGCAAACACTGTATGCAGGGCGGTAATGGAACACATTGTTGCAGATGGTGGAATACCGCGAAGCATATTGATTGATCAAGGCCCCTGTTTCGAAAGTGAGGAGTTTCGGAACTGTTTGGAACGCTTTGGAGTCAAGAAAATTCGCACGATGCCTTAACATCCTTAATCGAATGAATTGGTGGAAAGGAACGATTGCACAATCAAGGAATGATTGGCGGCGAAAGTAGAGAGCTGGGAGGAAACACTATCACTGATTATGTTGGCCCACCGCTGTTCGCCTCAATGGACAATGAAGAATTCGCCGTTCGAGCTAATGTACGGGCGTGTGCCACGCCTGCCAATCGATCAGGAGATTGGCAAACCAAAACTTGACGAACGTCCGAGAAGTTTCCAAGGAGCAGTCAACCGCAAGGTTATCGGGCCGAAGTGTATTTGAAATTGTGTCGAAGGTGGAGTCCGGGCGCAACAGGACCCTGATCCAGGAAGTTCCTAACAAAGTGGGGGACCTTATCTGACAGTGGACCACCGCGTTTCAGTGTATCTGATTAAGAATGAAAAGTATCAACATCGAGTGTACGGAAGCCAGCTTTGTAAATGGTATGATACCCCGAGCGGAAGAGAATGCATACCGGGAGCATCGACGTCCCCGATGTCGGTACGCAGATCTTCGAAGAGAACCTGAAGGGCTTTTGCTGCAGCTAGAACCATCTTTGCGCTGGAGGAGCGTACTGAGGACGAGCGACCGTACTATGCTACTCACATCACTGCTATTCAGTAGCGGGACCAGAGGATGGATTTTGACATTAAAGTAGCCGCAGGAAAATATAGGAAGAAACACCGGGGTGTAGCATCACATGAAGTAGTTCTTGATACGTAACGGGACGTAAAGGGACTGAGTATTGGCGTTTATAGCAATCGTGACCGTCTTTGTCCCCAACCGTATGCAAACGAGTGTTTTTGCTTGTTGTCGTGTTTAAACGCCTAGCACATATGTTGTTTTCTTGAATAAACAACCTTTGCGCCATCTGTATTCCAGGCCCACAACAGTAGCAGTAGGCATTTAGAGAGACGCTCCATCGTTGAACCACTGCGACCGTAGATCTCGCATTGGATTTATTTGGGTCAAGTAGAAGTTGTAGTGCCTGGTGTTCTTTGGCGACCTTGAACTCTGATCCGAACAGATACCGGTGAAATCGTCGGAGGGCTCAAAAAACAGCCTGAGCTTCCTTATGTTTTGCAAATATTCTCCTTCTGCGACATTGATCACGTGGAGAATGCAGATGACCGGACAACTCTCCAGTTTCCAACGTACCTTCGACTGCAATTTTGAAGGCATCCGTTGTGAAGGTTGTGTGCTGCAATTGTTTAATCGGCATGGCTTCGTAGCTCAGTTGGTAGAGCATCTGCCGCGCTTAGGCATGTTAATTATGTCGGCGATTCGAATCCAGTCGAATTCGAGATGGTTCCTCATTTGGATATCTAATTCCGTTACAATTTGAAGTACACGTCTCAGCTAGAATGCCCCAGACTGTGAATGGTGAAACAATGGCCTATTTACTGAAAGTGCGCGTGTATCAAGACTATGTGATCGTGTATGCAGACAGTGCAGAAGAGGTTACTGTCGCTTCTGGAGCTATTCAGAGAATAGAACATAGCCACCAGTTCGTTTAAGTGCTTGTTCCAGATAGAAGATTTGAGTTTTCTTTCCTGCATCATACGCGACAAAGAATACAGGCTGGACCTTGATTGCTAAAAGGTTTTGATAGCCTTCAAATCACTGAAGAACCAAAGTGAGTTACGGTCAATAGTGGGATGACTTCAGTAAGATTCTCGTTTCATACCGAACTTTGTGACAAGATCACAGCCATTCATCACAGTTCAAATAGCGTAAAGACGAACACAAACTCGGAAATACGAATATCTTATACAAACACGAATAACAGTTGTGGCTGGAACACCGACTTTAGCTCCATTTTCTGCTTAAGATTGCTACGGATGCACTAAATATCGACATCGGTGCTGGTTTCGAACAACAGAGACATCAGATCATTTGCATATCACAATTACTGAATAAAGCACAGTGAGAATATTCACAAACACACGAAGGAGGCGTTAGCGGTATTTTGGGCTGTCAAAAGATTACGAAAATATCTGTTTGGTATAAGATTTAAGGCTGTTACAGGTCATCAGGCCCTACAGTAGTTATTTGATGTGCACAAATCAGTTGTCAAATCATCTACGACAATGATACAGCAGTGGAATGCAG